>JARHVA010003744.1:622500-652500 GCA_037957365.1 Torreya grandis | reverse complement strand
ATTAATTCCTTGGTATTTGAATTCTAAGGAAAAAAATAGATTAGATACATTATTTGTTAATTCTATGTCATCTTGTTTTATATATTTAATTTCTCAAACTTTTTTATAACTAGGTTGGTTAAGACAATATGCTTTAAAACATATAGTTTAAAGAAGACAAGAATTCTACATACTAAGCTTATGGTGTTGAGATGCATATTTGATTAAAATTAGTTTTTAAGAGGCACATACTAGTTGTATAAGGTTTTTTAAACCTCATTTAAATCTTGATAATTTATTGATGTGATAGAAGAAATAAAATCCTCTTTAGCCTATTTGTAAGGGTAAATTGCAATCATGAGGACTATGTCATGTTACATTGAGACTTGTGTTGGAATATAATGAAATTTAAAGAGGTTTATGATAGTAAATAAATGTAGTGATAACCTTGAAATAGGTTTTATATCCTTTTGTTGATATAATAATTGAGAAACCCTATTCTTTCCTGTTCTTGCTAGTTGAACACAGTCAAGAAAGATTGAGTTTCTCATTTTGTGAGAGCTCTGAGGGTTTTGGAAACCTACTCATTGAATGTGAAAGGATTATTATCTTTATAAAAAACTTTTCCCATTGGTATTTTATCTTGAAAGTGTTTCTAGAGAAAGTTATGCCATTATTTATCTTCTCAACCTTGATAATTACTTAAAACCCTAGTTTCTAGGGTTTTTCCCATATAAGTAGATTTAACCATTGGAAAACCCCCAAAACTTTTAATCTTACCCTAATTGATGTTATATCACTAAATGAAGTGGTTTTAGAGTTGTTAGGTATATACAAGTATGGAAATGGGATTGTGTTCTAGTACTAAAAATAGAGAAGGACTAAAGGAGTAAGGGTGGTTTAGGAAAGGTGGATATTTCCAAAGAAGGAGGTATACAAATGATTAATTAAAAGAAAATAGCCTAACTATTATTTAGAAAGGTCAATATTTTGTATATAAGTTCCATACATGGTTTAGGAGAAGGAGATTTGCTTATACAGATGGCTAATTGCTAAGAGATTTAAAGAAGTATAATTTGCCTTGGGAATTATGTCAAAATATTTAGATGGGAGTTGTATGAACCAAAAATGTCCTTGAATATGTGATTATTGTTAAGCACGTGATATACCGAGAGGGGGGGTGAATCAGTATATTATATATCTTATAAATCTTTTCCTTAACCAAATTCCACTTAATCAAACATTCAAGTGTTAGGATCTACCGAGTACAATTGATTACTTTTGTATAAACAACTAAACACGGAATTAAACTAGAAGTAATAAGTAACTAAAAATACGAAATATCAAATAAGAGGAGATATGAGAAACAACCAATCTCTATTAAACTCTTCCAAAATAAAATGAATAAATCTCACTCTTCCCACACCTCTTGGGTGTACAGTATTTCTCTCAAGAGTTCTCTCTCTCAATCAATTACAACCAACTCAATAACCGAGTTGTTATTCCCTTCACCACAGACCTTCTTGATCTTGCACCTTGCAGATCTAATTAGTCTTGCTTATGACTTAATTACAATACATGCCCCATGGGTCTCTTAAATAAGATCTAAGGCATACAATAATTAGAAAAGAAGACTCAAGACTAAAATTAGTCTTTACATACAAACACTCTGTCCTCCTAAAATTAGACCAAATCTAATTTTGGAAACTATGCAAACACATACACACACAGGTGACTGATGTTGGTCACTGTCAATCTACATATGATCGATGTCAACTGATCCCTGACCAATTTCGGTCGGTTTTGACCCATGCCTGACCGATGTTGACAATACTACCAATGCCAGTTAATGGTTAACCCCAACAACTTCCACATTTGCTCATCTGGTAAAGCTTTTAGCTCCATAGCTCAACAATCTCTCATTTGAAGATAAATAGCTACACCTATACTTGTACAGCAACATCCTCTATCTTATATCTCCATCTTCAAGTTTAATCTTGAAGACCAACAAAAGTTGAATGAAGATTCAACTTCTCCTTTGTTACCAGCTTTGTTAACATATCTACAGGGTTCTTATCCATATGGATCTTTTCCAGCTTCAACTATCCATCTTTCAATACCTGTCTAATGAAGTGGTACCTAAGTTGTATATGTTTGGTTCTTTAATGAAAGGCTAAATTCTTTGCCAAATGAATTGCACTTTGACTATCACTATACAATCTGCAACTCTCTTGCTCTTTTCCCAACTCTTTCATGAATCGTGTCATCCATATCATTTCCTTGCTAGCCTCTGTGACTGCAATATATTCTACCGCTGTAGTAGATAGGTCAACAACCTTCTACAAATTTGAAATCTAGCTAACCGTCACTCCACCAATAGTGAACACATATCATGTGGTGCTTCTCCTGCCATCCAAGTCACCTGCCATATCTGAATCTACATACCCATGTAGAGAAGTGTTTGACCCTCCATAGCATAAGTGCCTACTGCTAGTCCCTCTCAGATATCTAAGAATCCATTGAATTACTTTCCAGTGCTCCTTTCCTGGATTGGCCATAAACTTGCCAACAACTCCCACTCCTTGGACAATATCAGGTCTAGTACATACCATATCATACATCAAGCTCCCAACTACTGAAGCATATAGAAATTTTCTCATGTACTCAACCTCATCATGTGATTTAGGACACTATTCTTTGCTAAACTTGAACTATCTAGCCATAGGTGTGCTAACCAGTTTTGCATCCTACATATAGAACCTCTCCAACACCTTATTCACATAATCCTCTTGAGACAAAATCAACCTATGATTTTTCATGTCTCTCTTAATACTCATGCCAAGTATTTTCTTTGCTGGTCCTAAATACTTCATGGTAAATGTGTGAGCTAATTTTACCTTTAGCTCAGTAATTTCCTACATGTGTGAACCTATAACAAGCATATCATCTACATACAGTAATAGGATAATATAATACCATTATCCAATCTAGTAAAATAAACACAATGGTCAGATTGATATTTACTAAAGCCATGCTCTATCATAAACCTGTCAAACCTTAAATACCATTGTCTTGGAGCTTGCTTAAGACCATATAAGCTTTTATTCAACCTGCACACAAGTTTCTCCTTACCTTTGACCTCAAAACCTTCCAGCTATTCCATATATATCTCCTCATCCAAATCTCCATGAAGAAACACTGTCTTAACATCAAGCTGCTCAAGATGCAAATCCTCAATAGCAACTAAAGACAATACAGTCTGAATAGAAGTCATCTTTACTATAGAGAAAAGATTTCACCAAAGTCAATACCTGGTTTCTATGCAAATCCCTTTACTACCAACCTGGCCTTATGTCTTATTTGTCCATTCTCTCCTTCCTTTAACCTATAAACCCATTTGTTTTTTAGTGCTTTCTTTCCAACTGGAAATCAACCAAATCTCACATATGGTTCTCTTCCAAGGAATCAATTTCCTCATTCATGCCATGCTCCCACTGTTTCTTGGATTCTACTTGTATTGCCTCATCAAAACTTTCTAGTTCTCCACCATCAGTAAGTAACACATAGTATAAAGAAGGGGAATAATGAATTGGAGGTTTACTTACCCTTACAATCCTCCTTATGGGCATTTGAGACTCATTCACATCTTGTTGTCCACCCAAATTTCATTCTGACAGTGACCGATCTCAGTCATCTCTCTATCTGCACTCGACTGACGTTGATTCTACCTGACCGATGTCAGTTCCTGCCTGACCAACATCATTTACTATCTAACCGATGTCAGTTCCTGTGTGACCAATGTCAGTTACTGCCTGACTGACATCAGTTCCTGTGTTTTCTTGTTAGTGATGATTTTTACCTATGAGATCATTTTGGATCATTACCTCATCCAAATCTAGATTGCCCTGCTTAGAATTATTCAGCCTCTTGAGCTAATCACTGTACATCACCTTCTCATTGAAAACTACATCACGGCTTCTAATAATTTTGTTAGTTTCTAAATTCTACAACCAGAATCTGAAATCTCCAAAACCATAACCAATGAAAGTGCATCGCATAGATTTAGAATCTAGCTTCTTTCTATTTTCTTTATCAATGTCTACAAAAGCTTCAGAACCAAAAACTTTGAGAATTGAAAGATCTACCTTTTTACTTGTCCAAGCCTCTTCTAGAATTCCACCATCTAGAGTAGTAGAAGGTCCTCTATTAATTAGGTAAATTGTAGTATCCATAGCTTCTGCCCAAAACTTTAAGGGCAAACCAGCATGCAACCTCATACTCCGTGCACGCTCTATTATTGTTCTATTCATCCTTTCAGCAACTCCATTTTGCTGAGGTGTCCTTGGAACCATCCTTTCCCTATGTATTCCACTCATAGAATAGTAACTATTGAATTTATTACTGTAGTACTCACCACCATTGTCAGATCTAAGGTACTTCAATCTCAAACCTGTTTCATTTTCAACCAAAACTTTCCATTTCTTAAATGTGTCAAAAACATCAGATTTCCTCTTTATGCAATAAACCCATACCTTTCTTGTAGCATCATCAATGAAAGAAACATAATACTGTGATCCTCCAATAGAAGCTACCTGGGCTAGTCCCTACACATCTATGTGAACAAGCTCCAACCTGTACTTCTTTTTTGTTGACCCAGTCTTGAGAAACCTTACTTTCTTCTATTTCCCAAAAACAAAATGCTCACAAAAATCTAGATCTATGCATTTCAAATCTGAAAGATTACCTTTTGACTTAAGAACATGCATTCCCTTCTCACTCATGTGACAAAGTCTATAGTGCCACATCTTTGCATCTACATATGAAGTAGATAAAACAAAAGGAGAATAAGCAGTAACACAAGTAGATAGATAAAGTGTACCTACTCTCTTACATCTTGCTAATACAAGTGCACCCTTGGAAACTTTCCAAGATTCAACTGTGAGAGTTACTATGCAACCCTCATCACCCAACTTTCCTATATAAATCAGATTCCTCTTCAATATGGGTACATGCATGACATCTTTCAACACCCATGTGTTGCCATTCTACAATTTCAGCTGCACTTTTCCTTTGTCAACAATTTGACAAGGCTCACCATCCCCTAAATAAACTTTTCCAAAGTCTCCATGGACATAATCATTGAAAAATTATTTATTTGGGGTTGCATGGAAAGAAGCACTAGAATCTAAAACCCATGATTCTACTTGACTATTCCAAGAAAATATAAGAGCATCTTGTGTAACAATACCTACAACATTTGCTTCTTTATTACCTTCATGCTGATTTTCTTTGTTATCCTTCAACCATCAATATTTCTTTGCATGTCCTTTCTTTCCACAATTCTAGCAAGTTATTTTGCTATTTTTGGATTTGGATCTCCTTCTCATCTTTGACCTTGATTTCCCTTGCTTGCCCTTCTCTCTTTGCCTTCCCCTGCTTTCAATACTTAAAGCATTACCTGATGTTTCACCTGTGCTTTTCCTACGAATTTCTTCATTCAAGATTGCACTAACAACATCATCAACTTTCAAGATATTTGAAGCAGATGCAATATTGCTAACTGTCATTACCAAGCTGTGCTAGCTTTTAGGTAAAGAATATAAGATCAAGAGAGCCTTAATTTCATCATCAAAAACTATTTTGACTGAATTTAACTGATTTACAATTTCATAGAAATCATTAAGATGACTATATACAGATCCACCTTCCTGCATTTGCAAAGTAAATAATTGCTTCATAAGATATACCTTATTCAAAGTTGAGGGTTTTTCATATAAGTTTGCTAGAGTATCCATTAACTCTATCATTGTCTTTGCCTGTGATAAGTTAGAAATCACAGAAGATGTCAGGCTCAACCTTATAGATCCAAGAGCCTTTCTATCAAGAACATTCCATTCTTCATCTTGCATATCTGTGGGCTTACTAGAAACCCCACCCAATGGTAAAAATAGATCTTTCTAATACAGATAATCTTCTATCTACATCCTCCATAATTGATAACTCTTGCCATTGAACTTCTCCATTCTTAGCTTACTTTCTTTTGTCATTGATTTACTCCCACTCAATTAGAAACCCCTAAGAGTGAACCTGTAATCAACAAACACTAACCCGCTCTGATACCACTTGTTAGGATCTACCGAATACAATTGATTACTATTGTATAAGCAACTAAGCACGGAATTAAACCAGAAGTAATAAGTAACTAGAAATATGAAATAGCAAATAAGAAGAGATATGAGAAACAACCAATCTCTATTAAACTCTTCCAAAATACAATGAAGAAATCTCACTCTTCCCACACCGCTTGGGTGTATAGTATTTCTCTCAAGATTTCTCTCTCTCAATCAATTACAACCAACTCAATAACCGAGTTGTTATTCCCTTCACCACAGACCTTCTTGATCTTGCACCTTATAGATCTAATTAGTCTTGCTTATGACTTAATTACAATACATGCCCCACGGGTCTCTTAAATAGGATCCAAGGCATACAATAATTAGAAAAGAAGACTCAAGACTAAAATTAATATTTACATGAAAACACTCTATCCTCCTAAAATTAGACCAAATCTAATTCTGGAAATGCATGATAACATGTACACACATAGGTGACTGATGCCGGTCACTATCAGTTTGTATATGACCAATGTTGTCCAATCCCTGACTGATGTCAGTCAGTTCTAACCCATCCCTGACTGATGTCAGCAATACTACATATGCCAGTTACTAGTTAACCCTATCAACTTCCACATCTATTCATTTGGTGAAGATTTTAGCTCCACAACTCAACATCAAGATATATAATAAAGCTCAAACAATAAACACCACACAAGAAAGAGAGAGACACTAGATATAACGTGGAAACCCGATGTGGGAAAAACCACACAGAATAATTTCAAGTATATTAATGAGCACAAACCCAAACAATATTCTCAAGCCAAGCTTGAAAGAGCACCATACCCCTTTGTTGAGCACCAACCCAACAACAATTCATGATCACCAACCCACAAGAGCACCAACCCCTTTGCCGTGCACCAACCCAACAACAATTCATGAGCACTAACCCACAGGAGCACCAACCCAGCAATAATTCGTGAGCACCAACCCATAGGAGCACCAAATCCTTTGTGTATACCACACACCTATCTCTTAATGTTGCTAGCTCAAAAAATGATAGATCAATACAACATCTCTTTCCTCTCTCTCACCTTTGCTCTTCTAAGCTAGATATAACAAATACAAATCATATTCATCTCTCACAATTGCTCTTATAAGCTAGATATTACAATATCAAATCAACTTCTATCTCTCATATTACAAATGGCTTCTCAAGCCTTTATTTATAGCTTTCCAAATGATCTTTGGCATTCCCCCTTTTTGACCCTTCAGTCCTCATGAAAAATGGTGCCAAACTTGTATGACCCTTCATATTCAAGCCTTTGAAAATTCATGTGGTGACCCTTCATGACCAAAAAAGTCCTTCCGTCTTTTGTCCTCATCTTGGTGACATTTCATATTCCTTAAAGTGTCCCTTCATGAGAAATTATGCCCTTACTCTTTTGTCTTCACTTGGTGACTCTTGGTATTCCCCAAGATGACTCTTCATGCGAAAATGTGTCCCATCCTTCTTTTGTCTTTACCCCGTGGCTCTTCGACTTCTCCATGGGCCCTTCTTTTTTCTCATATACAACCAAAAATATATTCATTAATATTAAATAAATATTAACTCATATTAGCTAAGATATATTTATTAAAAACAACATTAAATGCAATGGGGCCTTTATCACCAATAATGCTAGACCTTTGACATCAATGACAATATTTTCAACAATCTTTTCCTTTGTCATTGATGGCAACCTCAATCCTAAAACTAGTACATCCTATCACCTGCACATACCATCATCTAAAAACATACAGTAACTCCCCCTTACTGTAGCTACCTGTACCTATTCCTTATACTTATTTCTGCCCCTGTACCTATACCTATTATTCTCCCCCTTTGACATCAATGGCAAAGGGCCTACTTGGAGCTAACACTTAGCTCCCCCTCAACTGATGTTGAACATCAATGGCAGGAAGTAATATAAATTACTCTTAACTCCTCTCACTGATCTTTGAATGTATTCTTTGATCGTGCCTTTTAGAAGACATCTGACAATGCATACACATTGTTCCCTATCTTTTGAGCATCTGCAATCAACTCATTTGAATATTTTATTTTAATCTCACAACCTTATTTATGAAACTTTAATGTATATCGTTGATCACATATTTGACTAACACTCAACAAATTATGCTTAAGACCTTTTACATATAAAACATTCTTAGTCTTAGTTTTACCATAATCCAAACTCAAAGTACCTTTTCTGGCTATCCTGGCAGTGGTTTTATCTCTGAATCTCACTGTACCACCATTGATCTTCTTTAGAGATATGAATTTACTTTTATCTCCTGTCATATGCCTCAAACATCCGCTATCAATTAACCATGGCTGATCTTTACCTCTTACATGCAAAGCTGTCTGAGCCATCATAGAATCTTTAGGTTGTTTCTTCTGCCATGAACATGTCTGAACCTTCTTCTTGATGAATGGTCCTTTGAAACTCTGATCCTTTTTAACTAATTTGAACACACTTCTACAATACTGAGCTATGTGTCTAAAGTTTTTGCAATTGTAGCATATTATGGTCTCTTCATCAAAGCTTGATAGAGGAGCAAAAGAGTTGTGGCTTCTGCTTGACTCTACTTGACTTTCCTTCTCCTTATTTTTGAAATTGTTAGATCTTTTTCTACATTCTAATTTTTTTGACCATATCTATTACAATAAAAATGATATCCATAAAATTAAGACCTATTTGAATATATATCTAACCTAATTGCCTTTTGTAGCTTTGTTTCTTCTAGCCTTATCTATTTGGAATGTTCTCTGTATTCTTCACCTCTCCCCTTTTTGTTTCCTCTTGTGTTAGAGATTCAGCATAGCTCTTTTTCTTTTCAAATCTGATCCCTGTCTTATCTGAATTTGCTTTTTGAATTTCTAATATCTTATTCAGCATGTTAGTGATATTTTCAAATTTTGAATCATTGACTACTTTATCACTGACTGCTTTCTTAATATCTTCTTTTAAAGAGGCAATTTCAATAACATACCTTTCACAATATTTTCTTGCTATTTCCAACTGTGTTGTGAGATCTTCTTCATTCTTCTTGGCTTCTTCAAAGTGTTCTTGTAGATCTTCAATCATTTCCTTTGACTCTTGTTCATTTTTCTTGATTTGGCACTTTAATCTTCGATTCTTCTTTTGAACAGCTTCTAACTCTTCTAAGGGACAAATGAGCTCTCCTTCCATATTCACTTCAGCTCCTCCTCTTCTTCTTCTTGATCATCTTCATGTATGGCCATGAATAGAATCTCCTCTTCTTCTGAATCGCTGACTCCACTATCTTCACCTGAGCTAGGATCTTTAGAATACAGGCTCTTCTTCTCAAATCCCTTCTTAGATTTGCCTTTGAAATTATTCTTGTATGTAGGCTTTTCTTCTTCTTCATCATTAACCTTATCTAGGCATCTAGCTAAAAAATGTTCAATCTTTCCATAATTAAAACATTTAAAAGTTAATTTTCCTTGATATTTACCTGTTCTTCTTTTCAGCTTGTGAATGAAACGTGCTCTGTTGTCATCTTCATCATCACTGGAACTATCACTTGATTCTTGAATCTTAGCTTTCTCTTTCTTTGATGTCTTGAAAGTTGCTTCTCTCTTTAAGGGTTTATCTTGTTCTATCTACATCTCATATACCGTGAGAATACCATGAAGCTCATCCATCTTTAGCTTGGCTAAATTATTCATCTCCTCAATTGCTAAAAACTTTGCATCATATCTCATTGGTAGAGATCTCAAAACCTTTTGCACCACCATTGACTCATCTAATGTTTCTCCAAGACCTTAAATCTAATTTATGATTTGATCAACTCACAAAAGATAACTTTCTATATCTTCTTCTTCTTCTTCCATCTTTAAAATTTCAAACTACCTTCTAAAAGTTTGCAACTTAGCTTGCGAAACCTTTCCATCACCTTTGTAAATATTCTCAAGTTTTACCCAAGTTTCATGAGCAGATTTGCATTGCATAACTTTAACAAATTTATATTCACATAAACCACATAAAATATCATTTAAAGCTTTAGCATTACATTCATTTGCCTTCTTTTTTGCTAGAGTAATCGTAGATGTTTGTGGCTCTTCATATTCCTCTACCACTGCTTTCCATATGTCAAATCAAAGGGCCATCAAATAAACCTTCATTCTCATGCTATAAAATGCATAATTTTTCCCATAAAACAAAGGTGCCTTATTTGTAGAAAATCCTTCCTATGACCTAGCCATCGTGCTTTCCTGATCTACCTTCAAGCTATAAAACTTTTCAAAAAGGAACTTGCTCTGATACCAATTATTAAGCATAGGATATATTGAGAGGGGGGTTAATCAGTATATCATATATCTTATAAATCTTTTCCTTAACCAAAATCCACTTAATCAAACATTCAATAAATGTAATAAAACTCAAACAATAAACACCACACAAGATAAAGAGAGACACTAGATATAACGTGGAAACCCAATGTGGGAAAAATCACAGAGAAAAATATCAAGTATGTAAATGAGCACAAACCCAAAAAATATTCATAAGCCAAGCTTGTAGGAGCACCATACCCCTTTGCCGAACACCAACCTAGCTACTATTCATGAGCACCAACCCACAGGAGAACCAACCCCTTTGCCGAGCACCAACCCAACAACAATTCATGAGCACCAATCCACAAGAGCACTAACCCATCAACAATTCATGAGCACCAACCCACAAGAGCACCAACCCCTTTATTGAGCACCAACCCAACAACAATTTGTGAGCACAAACCCATAGGAGCACCAACCCCTTTATGTATACCACACACCTATCTCTTAATGTTTCTATCTCAACAAATGATAGATCAACACAACATCTCTTTCCTCTCTCTCACCTTTGCTCTTCTAAGCTAGATATAACAAATACAAATCATATTCATCTATCAAAATTGCTCTTCTAAGCTAGATATTACCATATCAAATAAACCTCTATCTCTCATATTACAAATGGCTTCTCAAGCCTTTATTTATAGCTTTCCAAATGACCTTTGGCCTTCCCCCTTTGTGACCCTTCAATCCTCATGAAAAATGGTGCCAAAATCGTATGACCCTTCATATTCAAGCCTTTGAAAAGTCATGTGGTGACCCTTCATGACAAAAAAAATTCCTTCCATCTTTTGTCCTCATTTTGGTGACTTTTCATATTCCTTAAAGTGTCCCTTCATGAGAAATTGTGCCCTTACTCTTTTGTCTTCACTTGGTGACTCTTGGTATTCCCCAAGATGACTCTTCATGGGAAAATGCATCCCATCCTTCTTTTGTCTTTACCCCATGGCTCTTCGACTTCTCCATGGGCCCTTCTTTTGTCTCATACGCAACCAAAAATATATTCGTTAATATTAAATAAATATTAACTCATATTAGCCAAGATATATTTATTACAAACAACATTAAATGCAATGGGGCCTTTATCACCAATAATGCTATACCTTTGACATCAATGACAATATTTCCAACAATTATGTTTTGGTGAAGATTTTTCAAATGCTCCCAACAAGGAGCTTTACCCATAAACAAGGCTAGTAGGCTTTTAAGCCTAAAAGGGAGCCTATATAAAGAAAAGGAGTAGAGGGATTGAATTAAATACTTAATTAGGGTTGTAAAGAGAGTATCACTTAAGATAAAGGAGTCTTGATGTGGTTTAACTCATTGTTGTGTTTAATGTCTTGTTCTAAGGATTTTTAGCATTGACAACTAGTGAATGATGAAGAGGGTATATGAACAAAGAATGTTCCAATCATTAGAAGGTTATTGAATGGTTTGTTTACTATGGAAAGTTCATTTGAAAACTTATAAGGCATGATATAATGAATCTTTGTGAAGGATCATTATAAGTATGATTGTATGTTTACCCCAAATGACTAAGGGAATGGTTGAACATAGAAAATATATTTCCTGAATGGAATGAAAAGGTGGAGTTTTGTATAGATGTTGATATTTCTCTACATCATTTAGTATTAGAGTCATCTAGATTCTCTAGGATGTGTATATACAGGTTGATTTCATTATGCATGTTTTAGGTTGCATAAAGTTGAAGGTAAGCAAGAAAAAAGGTAGTTTGAGAAAGGTATGATAAATTTTGTAATTTTTTATTGATTTGAATCCATTAATGATAGTATGTGACATAGAATAGTAAGAATTGTGGTGGCAATCCTAAAATATAAGATCTCTTAAAAATATCAAGAGATAGAGAGAGACAAGCTCATAAAAAGATATTAAGAAGAAGATAGTCCTAGTGCAAAGGAAAAGAATTAGAAGGCCCAAGTGTGGTTATAAATAGAAGTTCCAAGTGTGAGCCAAAGGGAATGGTCCAAGTGAGACCAAAAAAAGAAGAATAATGTGCCCAAGTGAGGTAATCAAGGATAAAATGAGAGAAGAGGTAGCAAGGAAAGTGAAAGATAGGGTTAATCATGAAATACACAAAGGAAGGATTATGTAAGAAGACACCAAGAAGAATATTGAGATGGAAGAGATGAGGTTGAAAATGAATGAGATGTTGATCAAGAGTGAGTAGATAAAAAAAATTGTGAACCCAAATTTTAGATGGGTCATGAAAAGTAAGTGAATCAAATGGCCAATCAATAAAATAGTATAAATGAGAAGAAGAAAAAAGAGGAAGGACAAGGAGGTAATCAAGCCTAATAATTTAAAATATAATGTTGCTTTGATATGTTTGAATGCAGGTTTGAGAGATGAAGAAAAGGAAGAGATAGTTGAGCCCATTCATAGGATCAAGAGATAAGAGGAAGAGGCATATGACCAAGTGGTGATCAAAAGAAGTCAATATGAAGAGGACATTTCATGTAGAGTCATGTTGATGGAATAAGTACAAATAGGTCAGCCATGTTGGAGGCAAGATAGCATGAAGAAGGAAGAGATCCTCGCTCAAGAGGATGCAAGAGAATCCAAAGAAGTAATATGATATAATCATAAGGAGAGGTATGAGGTATATTATATTTTTTATGAGTCTTGAAGCAAGAGTATGGATTTTATCCTCATCAAATGTATAGGTAAATGGTTAAATAGGTTACCAAGGAGAATATAGAAATGTGGAATGTGGAAATATTGTCCAAGATAAAGGCATTAATGAAGTTAAAGAGTTAAGCATATGAAGGTACTCCCAAATATGATGTTGTAGCTATTGAAGTTGAGGTATAGGTGGAAAATGAAGGAGAAGTCATGCAAAGAGAGAAGCAAGAAGCATTAATAGCTAATGCAAAAAAGGAGAGTGAAGTATGTAAAGAACATGAAAGTTATTGGAAGCAAAAGAAATAATAAATTAAAGAGATAAGATGGAGAATACCTCAAAGGCATGAGAAAGAATATTTTTTCTTTAATGAGTTTTATTTTTTAGGTGTAGCATGGAGGAAGATGGCAAGAGGTAGGACAGAGTACAAGTGTGACAGTCAAAGCACACACACCTATATGAGTGTTTGAAGGAAGAAGATTGGAGCCAATTTTTTTTTATCTTGGGAGTATGATTTAGGGACATCTTCAAATACTCAAGTGTTCTATAATGTTGATGTAAATTTGAATTTGTGCTCAAGTCAATTTTCCCTCCAAAAAGGGAAGTTCAAATTTTCATAGTGTTTTAGTGGACTTAAGAGAATGTGAAAGATGTGTAAATTTTTGTAAACATTTTAATAGACCTTTATGGTCATAATAAATGTCCAAAAGTAAAAATTAATTCATATTTCATATTTGTGTGAGGTGGCAGTCTACCACCCCACATAGGTTTAGGAGGTTGCTTAACAAATCTTGTTCAAGAATTAGTTATAGTCTTGTTTTAGGAGTCTTTGAAAATAGGAGTTTTGTTAATGTGTGAAGGAATTTATAAATATGAGGACCTCTCATTCCATTTGATGGTGATAAATAATGGACATGTAAATAGGTTTGAAAGATGAATAAAGAACAATGATGTTGAAATTATGTGTACATTGATGTTGTAGGGTTGAAACAAAGCCTATTGTGAGTTTGAATCTTCCATATGGTGAGAAATATAATTGATTATTTATGTTAATTTTTTTTTATCAGGTCATAATTAATAACTTGAAATCAAATAAGTTATTGAGATAGAAAAGGACATTGTTCCTTGAGACAGACAAATCTACCAGCAGAGTTTAAGCTTACCCAATCTTGTTCAATCTATGTTTTGAATATTGATTCATTTTTATTTGGGTTTAGAGGAAAAAAATATATTAGAGACAATATTTTTTAGTTTTATGTAATCTTATTTGATATATTTAATTCATTAAACTTTGTTATAACTAGGTTGGTTAAGATAATATGCTTTGAAACATATAATTTAAAGAAAACAAGAATTTTGCATACTAAGCTTATGGTGTTAAGATGTATATTTGATTAAAATGAGTTTTTAAGAGGCCTAAAATAGTTTTATAAAGTTTTTAAAACTTGATTGAAATATTTATATTTTATTGGTATGATAGAAGAAAAAAATCATGTTTACCCTATTTGTAAGCACATAATGTAGTCATAAGGACCGAGTCATGTTGCATTGAGACTTGTGTTAGAATATAATGACATTGAAAGGGGTTTATGATAGTCAATAAATGTAGTGAGTACCTTGAAATAGGTTTTATATCCTTTTTTAATGAAATAATTAAAAAACCATGTTCTATCCTATTCTTGCTAGTTGAACACAGTCAAGAAAGACTGAGTTTCTCATTTTGTGAGAGCCTTGAGGGTTTTAAAAACCTACTCATTGAATTTTAAAGGATTATTAGCTTTAGATATAACTTTTACCATTGTTATTTTGTATTGAAAGTGTTTCTAGAGAAAGTTATGACATTATTTGTCTTCTCATCCTTGATAGTTACTTAAAACCCTAGTTTCTATGGTTTTTCCCATATAAGGATATTTAACCATTGGAAAAACCCTAAAATTTGTAATATTAGCCTAATTGATGTTATCTCACTAAAGTAAGTGTTTTTAGAGTAATCCGGTATGCACGAGTATGGAAATGGGACTGTGTTCTAGTAATAGACCTAGAGAAGGACTAAATAAGTAAGGGTGGTTTAAAGAAAGGTGGATTTGTCCAAAGGACTTCAAAAAATGATTAATTCAGCTAAAGGATCCTAATGGGTATTTGTAAAGTTTAATAGTTTGTAGATAAAGTCTACACATGGTTCAAGATAAGGAGATTTGCTTATATGGAGGGCTAATTGGTGAGAGGCTTAAATAAGGAAGTATAACTTGACTTGGGAATTGTGTCAAAATATTTATATGGGAGTTATATGACCCAAAATTTTCCTTGAATATGTGATCATTTTCTAGTGAATATCTATCAGATGCTCCCAACAAGGAGCTTTACCCCTAAACAAGGCTAGTAGGAGTTTAAGCCAAAAAGGGAGCCTATATAAAGAAAGGGAGTAGAGGGATTGACTTAAGTGGTTAAGCAAGGTTTTAAAGAGAGTATTATTTTAGATAAGGGAGTATTGATGTGGTTTAGCTAATTTTTGTGTTTTACATCTTGTTTTAAGGTTATTTAGCATTGATAACTAATGAAGGATGAAGAGGGTATATGAATAAAGAATGTTCCAGTCATTAGAAGGTTATTGAATGGTTTGTTTACTATGGAAAGTTCATTTGAAAAATTATAAATCATGATATTATGAATCTTTGTGAAGGAGTATTATAACTATTATTATATGTTTACCCCAAATGACTAAGGGAATGGTTGAATAAAAAAAAAGATTTCTTGAATGGAAGGAAAATTTATAGTTTGGTATAGATGTTGATATTTCTATGCATCAAAACATTTCATTATTAACAATTGAAATAGTAAATTTTAATTATCAACAATATATTCGGTAAGTGACCCTATAAATGTAAGTTTCAATTAAATAAATGTAATTAAAATTGTTTTAGGTGATTAACCTTGCATAGGAGCCATAATAAATCATAGATCATTTATGTAATACATAAGTCATTAGATGTAAATAATCAAGAATATCTACATTTTTAATACCAACAATGAGATTACACAACTTGTAAAAATATAATAATGACTTCCTATCAAACATTAAGATAATCGACTTATCTCTTATTTATTTTTTTCTTAATTTAATATATATTTTTATAATAATAAATCAATTTGGTAGATTATCTTAAAACCATCCAATGGTTCTTCATTATACCAAACAACAATAAATTACAACTTAATTTAATTGAATTTTTACCCAACAATACTACCACAAACAAAGCCATTTTAACAATACCAAATTAATTATTTCTATTATGAGATACAAATATTTTATTAAAATCTAAACATGATTTCATAATATACATTATAATATTTGTATTCAAACCATAAAAATGTTACAAAAATAGTTTATAATTAATTAAGCAAATGTTTTATGGGCTTTGCCATTTAATTATCAACATGGTATTAAAAACATACACTTGAAAGACAACCATCAAAAAGTGGTAATCCACTGATAGTATGAAATTAGATCCATAAAATAACTTCATTTACAATTGTATTGTAACTATATAGTACAATTTATTATTGATTCTCCAAACCAAAATGATAATACAAAATCAAACATTGATTGTTGTTCTTACATTCCTTAATGCATTTAATAGCTGTAGAAAGATGCCCCTAAATCAAGGTTAATACTTATAAATTAAAATTATAAAAATTTCACCATATTATACCAAAATAAAATTAAAAACTTAAATATTAAAAATTCCAATACTATGTTCTTAAATAAATTTTAACCAAATCCATAAGCCACTCAAGCATATACATAATAGTTTAATTATAAAAGAGTAAAGTACATAACAGTATTTTTAGTGATATAAATGACTATAGGTAACAAATATAAAACCCATTTACAAATCATGTAGTAAATAACATACTTTTTATTCCATACATAAAAATCCAATAATAATAATGTAAAACTTGATAGAGTTCAATATCAATGAACAATGATTTCAAAGGTCAAAATTTTTATATATATCAAAACTCAGTGAATGATAAATGTATCAAGGAATAACAAATTTTTAAAATACAAATCTTAAATCCTTTACAATTCATAGTTATACACATATTTATATACAATAAATCAACCACACATGTTTATAAAATATGCCATAACCATAAAAATAACAATAACATAAATGAAGCAAGATTCTAACTTTAATCCCAAAGGCTATAATTATTTTTAAAAATTGTACAAATGATAAAAAAAATAGCATAAAACAACCAATTAATTGAATAAATAATATGGTAAATCCCACCCTTCCATCCCTATGATCCCCCCTTAGTGTCCCTAGCCACCCCATCCATAAATTTTGATGGTGGATCCAAACAAATAGAGTGGTGTTTATTTATTCTACATGGATCTAATATTCCATTTCCCCTTAAATAACCTAATAAATCAAAACCATTAAAATTAAAAAATTAACACTTAGACACTAAATTAGACCAAATAGGAAAGGCATAACTTGTAATAATGTCTTATATAATTTTAATAAAAATTGGGGTTAAAAAACACAAAGTGAAGTAACCTAGAAATATACACAAAAACATAAAAAACAAAGTTGAGTTGAAATATAATGTATTAATGGAAATTAATATGTGATTTAGTGGTATAAATGCCACTTAAAATTCCTTAAATAACCTAATTTCTTCCTTATAAGCATTACTCATACAACCCATAATGACTCTATAAAATAAGAAATAAATAAAATAATGCAACTTAATTAATAGTCTAGTTTCTCAGTCCACATTGGCATTTATTCCTAATGAGACCTTCCTTACCCATTTTACACCACTATGATCCATAAAAAAATATGAAGGATATTAAATTAGGACTCCACCAAACATTTCTATCAAAATGGAAAGAGCTAAGGTTGTGGGCTAAACAAGGTTAAGACACCCAGGTCCATGTACCCATATGTTACCATTTACTTTTGGAAAAATTGTAAGCTTAACAAACTCTTGATCTCAACTTTGATAGTCCAAATGAACTTAAAAACCATAGATACTCCTATAAAACTTATCTACCTCAAAATAGCGAAGTCAAATTAGGGTTTCCAATGAAAAGTTTTGTAAAAACATCAATAATAATGTCCATAATCAATAATAGTTGACCTGTATTATAATTGTGATCTTGGTGGTAGTACCATAGAAATCTAATGGTTTAGATCAAAAAATATGGTCAAAGTTTTTATTATCATATCCATCCCATGAAATATGATGGGATAAATTCTAAATCCATAATTTTAACAAAAAATATTATTAAAAAAATGAAAGTTAATGGACTAAAGTCCAATAAATGATTACCAATCCAAGCTCAAATACCATGGTCAAAGTAATAGAACCAACATAAACCATATACCTATTCCAAGTATAAAAAATATACATGGTCATAGCCAAGTCAAGATAATGATAAAGGTGGATCCATAATGCAACCATCATACATACCAGACATGTCAACATGTTGCATTAAAAATGACATAATAAGAAAATAAGATAGGGTCACATGTTATACTGAACATATCTCAGGGAACACTAAAATTAATATAGGTGTTATGACTTGGTTCCAAATGATGAATGAAAAATTGATCACATAAAAATAGAAGTGACATCATTTTAGAAAAACACACATTCATAAAGGTGTAAAAATCTAATATATAGGGAATGAAATTGATAAAATTCTAAGTCAAAATGATTAAACATAGATAAGAGACTACTGAAAAGAGACAATGGTCAAATGAAGGAAAGAGGATAATCAAAAGAAAAAAATTAATATAAAATAATAGGTTTTAATTTATATCTCATAACCTACTAGTCAAAGTATCATTCGACAGACCAAACACCCTTGTCTACTAGAATCCTTTGTCAAACTATCTCAATTATCAGTTTATTGTAATCTAAAAATATGAGATAATTAGTATTTGGAAAAATTATATCATATGTACATAAAAACATAAAAAAAATTATTTCAGAGAGTATGACAATCATATAAATGATCTAACTAAAGTAAATAATAATATGCCAATCATAATCATGAGTAATATGTAATATTAAATGTCAAATATGAGAAATGAAAACTCTTAGATGTATCAAAAAAAATTTGATATGACATCCTCTCCCTCTTAAATAGGAGTCATCTCACAAAACAAACAAATAGCTATGAGTAGTGTTGCTTGAAAATAATTTTGTCTTCCTAATTATCACTCCTTTCACTAAGTTAGTTCCATTGGAATAACACCTAACATATATATCTACTTCATATTTTAACATTATGATCATTTAGGACCCTCACTAGTTATAATTTCATCTTATTTTCTTCCAAAACTTGAATGTTATTCTAGTCCAAGATATGGGAAGGACCAAATATGTATTTTTATAATAAAACAATATGGAAAACATCATTAATCCTAGATAGAGAAGGAGGATGGGTTGGTTGGTAGGTAACATGTATAATCTTATCCATAATTTTGAATGAATTGACAAAGCATATAACTATTTTAGAAGTCTTTGGAAACTTGAATTAGCTTTTCTAAGGTCTAACTTGTAAGAAAAATTTGTCACCCATGTTAAACTCTCATGATGTTATTTTTTATCCACATAACTCTTTTTATAGTTAGAAGAAGTTTTTAGGTTTTGGTGTATGAGATCCATGTAATTTTCATAATCTTAAATTAAATTAACAATAACCATCATGTTTTCTAATGTGTCCCAACTAAGTGGGGTTTTACATTTGCATCCATACAAAACTTCAAATGGAGACATTTTGATTAAAAAATGGTAAGAGTTGTTATAATAAAATTAAAATAAGTGAATGTAGTCTTTCCACTTAGCTTTTTGGTCCATAACATACATACTTAACATATATTAAAGCACTTGGTTGAGCCTTCTAGTCTAATCATCTATTTCTAGGTGGTATGTTTAATTAAAGCTCAAATGTGTTGAAAATGTTGTAGTCAAAGTTCACCAAAACCTTGGAGTGAAAATATTATCACTATTTAATATAATCACTTATGGCATGCCATGCAGTGGAATAAATTATTTTATTACTTTTTCAACAAATACAAGAGAATCATTAGTTATATTTATAGCAATAAAGAGACCAACTTTGGTAAACTTATCAATTACCACAAAAATGGTGTCATGTTTTCTTTGATATTTAGGAAATTTAGAAATAAAATTAAGTGTGATTACATCCAAATTATCCCTTGGTATGTTAGAGGTTAAAAGCATCATCCAAAGTTTAAATGATAATCTTTGATGTGATGACATCCCTAAAATTTAAAAACAAATTTAGTAACATCATAATTCATACCAAGATAGAAAAAATACCTTGTTGGCTCATGTGTCAACTTTGTGATGTGTTATGTACACTTATTTCAATACTTCATTTTGAAAATCACCAAACTTAGGTATAAAAATTATCAAACACATTTGGAACATGCTTGTTATCCAAACCTACTCTTACTTCATGGCAATAAGCATTAATAAACTATTATTTTAACATAGAATTTTTGAAGTTAGATTTTGGCATAGATAATGAAATAAAGTATGTGCATTGACTGAGTGCATCATCAATGCAATTTTAATTACCCTTGACATAGTAAATATACTTGTAAAACATACTCAAGAAATTTATCCATATACATTGATGTGCATTCAAATCATCTCCTAAAACAATGTTCTAGGTTGTAGTGATCATATTTCACCCTAAAGTTTTTACCTGACAAGAAATGGTTTTTGTTGTCAAATTCCACCTCGAGGTTTACAAATTTCAAATTTGGCCAAGTCCAGTACTTAGCTTTTCTTTGGAAGAAATGTTCTTTGACAAAGCACGTAATAAATGCAAGTCTTTTCCTTTCAAAAAGTTCATATTGGTCTTTGCTAAGCCTATGCCAAATTCCTTAGTGTTTTTGTTTTAATCCTTTGCCAAATTCTTTTAGACTTTTTTTTGAAGCATTTTTCCTTAAGTGTATTTATTTTAGACTTTTCATTTTCAACTTTCCTGAAGGATAAGTCTCCAAAAAGTTACCCTATACATTTTTTCCAAAATATATCCTTTCAAAGCTAAAGGGTACTTTGAAACTTTTTTGAAGGGTATTTTTCCTTCTGAATGGTCCAATTCATCTTTTTTGAAGGGATCATTTCATCTTTTCTGAAGGGATCATTTCAACTTTCCCGAAGGGCATTTCACTTTTTTTGAAGATACTTTGCAACTTCTCTAAAGGGCACCTTTCAAGTAGGACACCCTTTACAAAAAGTCCAAAGGGTACATTTCAAAAATATTTAAGGGTAAATTTCACAAAATTTGAAGGGTACATTTCAAAAATTCCAAAGGGTTCTTTTGTAAGAAAATGGACTAAACAAAATTTTTGAAGGGTATTATTCAAGTAGATTGTCTAAAGATAGCCATTAGGATTTAAACAAAGGACAACAACCCATAGGAAGTCAATTTTAAACTATAGAGATTAGAAATTTATATTAAAAAGACTTTGTGAGAACATGATAGTAGACATGGAGATAAAAAATGGTTAAATCCTAAGCATCTAGTGTAGACAAAGCAAAAAAAATGGACAAGTTGATAGTTTGAGTCATTATTTCCTTGAAATCAACAACTATAGGTGTCCAAAGGATAGCTAGCAGTTATAAAGAACATTTTCTAATTGACATCATGAGTTCCATTCCCCCTTAGTAGTGTTATATGTCATCTTCTCTATTTTTAATTTCAAACTCTCATGGATGATCTTCAATGGAAGTAGTTTCTTGTGCCACTCTGGAAGGTTTTACACCACTTGCCACCATTCCCATGACTTTTTTTTTATAAGTAAACCTCCTAACATGACATAGCTCACCCAATAAATCTCTCTCATGCATCTATAATTGATTCTCACATGTTGACACATGTCATTATGCATCTTCAACTTCTCTTCTCTTCTCTTTCTCTTCCCTAAAGTTCTATAAATTGAGCCTTTTCAGCCATTATAGGGGACCATAGTTTTGGTATGGCAAATCCCTATTGAAATGACATTGCACTTTGATTTTAAACATTGAATACAAGAATAATTTTAAGTTGTGAACTTTTATCTGAGTATGTGAGTGATGTATAGTGGAGCCAAGTGATAGCATCATCCTTACTCCCTTTATCCTTCATGTTTGAACAAAGTTTTTGATGTTAATAGGTCATGTGAAGTGTGTTGAACGTATTAAACTCTATTTCAAGTATGAAATTGTACTTATGGTGTGAAATCTACCCCTTATGTTGATTATCTTTTTGATTATTTCAATCATGTTACCTTCACCTTGAAACACTATGTTAGTATCTTTCAATGCATGGAATTAGTCTTGAAAAGCATTGTTATTTAGTAGAAGTGTGATAGTTAGTGGGATAAATTATTGATGGATCACCTCTTTACCATAGTTTCCCATTTTATGCAAACACTTGACCCTTTTCATGAACAAGCATTAGATTAGGTACTAGGTGATAGACACTTAGAGAAGAATTCAAGGAGCTAGCCCTTTTCAATCCTAGAGACTCATCTCTCTTACAATTTCCCATGATCTTGAGGGATGATTAAATTTTGCATCAAATTAAAAGATCTACATAGAGCATTATATGGTGAAAATTTTGATGATAATAGTTTTGACATGCTTTGTGGGATAGTTGGTCCTCATTGTTTCCATGTCAAGGTGAATGCTAGCTTCGACAAGTCCAAGGTTGTATAAGTGTTCTTAATTTAACATTTGATAACTCTAAAAGGTGATATTTTTTTGTGTTAGTTCAATTTATTCACATTATAATTCATGGCCTTCACTATATCATCTTCTAGTAGATATTTTAATCAAGTCCCTCTACCTAAAACTTCTCTTGAAGAATAACACCTTGAACCATTCCTAACCTATAGAGATCTTGAACAAGAAGGTTTTGAAGAGGAAGAAGAGGAGGTTGAAGAGTTAGTAGATCAAGAGGAATAATAAATGGATATAAGACATCCTTTCTGATCCTTCAACACCCAAAATGCAACTAACCTTCTTATGTATGATCCTATTCCTCCTAATGCTACGCAAAGTCTCCCCAATTTCAATGGAGAGGGTCCTATTAGCCCATCTAAGCATATTAGTGATATTTCAAACTTTTGAAATTTCCATAATATCACCTGAGCTAACATAGCTATTAGACTACTTCCCTTGTCTCTAAAAGGGAAGGCACTTTATTGGTATAATACATTGGAAGGTGGTCGTATTACTAATTGGGATGGTTTTAGAGAGTTGTTGGTAAATCGGTTAAAAAATAAGAGTGACCATACTTCACTAATTCACTAGCTAAATGTGATAAAGAGAGGTCCTAATAAACCCATTGGAGATTTCAATTAGAGGTTTTAAAGAAAATGGCATAGGCTACCACCTATTATGAGGCCTCCTTCAAGATTTGTATTCCCCACCTATCTTAAGGCTATTGACATTGATGTAGCAGTAATGTTGCAATTAGTGGGAGGATTTACTTTACCTAAGGCATATGAGATAACTATTAAAGCTAAGAATAGTCTAATATAAATTGGGAAATTACCTCCAAGAGTCTCCATGCCTTTGTTGTCTCATAATTTAGTTTGAGCCCCAAGAATAACACAAGTTCCCAATACTAATACCAAACCTAGAACTACTCCCAAGAAGGTGGATGATGCTATAGATAAGGATGAGATGATTTGGTCTTTTTAATCCCAACTCAAGCAAGCACAAATTTATGAAAGTGGTTCACCTAATCCTTAATACTATCCTCAACAAGGCTAGAGGTCTCCATGCTAATAAACTAACCAAGGAAAAGGAAAAGGCCAACAAAGTTTTAGTAGGCAACCCAATGCCTATAATCCTAATTCCATTCCATCCATAAAGGTTGTTGTTTCAGTCCACACCAATCTAGTTCAAGGAGAGAAACATTTGGATCATTGGGGGCAATCTCAAGGTCAATTTATGCATAATGGTGGAGAAGGTAATCAAGCTTTGGTAGCTCAAGAAGGAGTTATTCCTTATGTTACATCAGAAGAATCAAATCACATGCAAAGAGATGTTTAAGGAGAAGGTAGTAGCCAAAGTACTAGTTTTATGAATTTCCAAGTAGAAGATGATGATCTATTGAATCAAAATACATCAATTATAGCCAACACAAGGGATAAAAAGAGGGTTTTAGGAGATACTCCAATAGCATAAGTGATTCCAAGTAGTGTCTCTCTAAGGCCACAAAGTGCAAGTACCAATGTAATAGATCCTACTAGTCACACTACTCCTCAAAGTTAGAAAGTGAAAAAAGCTACTAAAACTCCAATACAACAAGTTTAAGCTCCCTCATTTCCTTTAAGAATGCAAGAAATGGTGAATAATTCTTCTCTAAACATTATTGATTCTTTGAATAATACCAATACAAGCATTTCTCTTTGGGAAGTATTGCATAGGCCTGGCTAGAAGGAGCTTCTGTAAGAACAACTCTCAAGCATTCATGTAGCCCCTCAATTTCCAAAACAAAATAGTGTATCCCTTACCAACACACCTAATTATGTTTTATAACCATCCAAAAAATTTGAAAAACCTCCACCTTTCTATCTCACACTCATTTGGGAGACAAATTGGTTCAAAATTGCATTGTGGACAGTGGGGCCAGTACCAAGGTTATGCCTAAAGTAGTTGCTAATAAAATGGGACTAAAATATGAGACTTATAACAGGGGTGTGTTGCATCTCTATGGAGCTCTATCCAATACTATGGGGTTGGTTAAAGGTTTGAAATTTTTATTGCATGATTTTCCAAGTTTCCCCATCTTAAAAGACATTATGGTGGTAGTTGATTAGTCTTTTATATCTTTTAGAACAAGATATGGAGATAAATTAACTATAATAACATATCCATTGGCAAGGCTCCACATTGAACCATATGTGGAGATAATTTGAAATCAGAATTGTATGATTAGTGAGCAAGAAGAAGGTGTCATTAGTGGTGAAACATATTTTCCCCTTGAAGGTATTTCTGACCTCTTTCTTGATGAGTATGGTACTAAAACTTATGAGAATGATTCCTATATATTCATAGAATAAACTAAATTAGGGGTATATTGTATGCATGAGAAAAACACTCCTATACCATCACTCACTAATGATGATCATGAATTTGAAGGGATATGGAAATGTTTTTTAATGTTTCTAAAAGCAAGGTAGGGGTAAGAGTTAGTGTCATGTTTGTTTCTCCTTCAAATAACTAGTATTATTATTCATATATATTCCATTTTAGTCATACTTATATTGCAACAAAATATGAAGGCTTGGTTCATGGCCTCTAATGGGTAAAGAGAAAGGGAATTAAGAATTTGAAGGTATATGGAGATAATGAATTGATTATACATCAAGTGAGAAACCAAGATATAGCCAATAAATATTTTCTTAAGTCCTACAAGCATAGGGTGTGGGATATAACTGAGGACTTTGATGCTTTCAATATCTAACCTATACCAAGGGACTCAAATAAACATGATGATAGGTTGGCTATGATAGGATCACACTTTGATATAGTTTCTAATGTAAGTAGAGAGAAGGACCAACCTCACATAAAAGTCATTATGAGACCTTCTATTCTAGATAATGAAGTGTCTTCACAAATTTTTGAGAGTGATAAACACATTGTACACTTCATTCAAAATGAAGCAGAATTTTCTTTAAAGAATCAAAAGAAACTTCATAATAAATATGAAGAACAAGTTATCCAATTAAAGAAAAACAAGATACCAAAGGGGATGGTTAATTTAAAGAGTGTTTTCAATGAATATGATCAAATAAGGATGGAAAGGGTAATCATGTCTACAAAGGAAGATAACTATGAAAGGGTTTTGATATTTAAAGACAAAATTCTAAAAATTGGTAAGATATGTTCTCTTTTTGAAAAAAAGCCTTCATTGAATTGTGTAAAGAATTTCATGATATATTTTATTGAGAATTAAAGGATTTGAAAGGGTTTGATATAGGTTTAGCTCATCACACCATTGAGTTAGAACCTAGAGCTAAACTAGTTAGGCAAAAATAAAGGCCTATCAATCCTAAGATAGAAGAATTCATGAATAAAGAGCTTACCAAATTGATTGAATATAATATTATCTTTCCTATCAAGCACTCAACTTGAGTAGCTAATATTGTACCTATTCAAAATAGGAGTGGAGAGATCAGACTTTGTGTGGACTTTAGGGATATGAATATAGTTTCACTTAAAGACCATTATCCACTACCTTCCATGGATCAAATTTTGTAAGTGGTTTCAAGTTCTCAATGATTTTCACTACTTGATGGCTATTCAAGTTATAACCAAATATTGGTGAATTAGGAGGATCAATTAAAGACAAAAATCACCACAAAATGGGGAGAATTTACATCTAGAAAGATGCCTTTTGGTTTGTCTAATGCTAGTGCTACCTATGAAAGAGTAATGGACATGGCCTTTAAAGGTTTGTTCAATGAGTTTTTGCTTGTATAACTTGATGATATAACTATTTTTTCTAATGATACTAATGACCACATGAAAAATCTAAGGTAAGTTTTCAAGAAGTGTAGAGAGTTTGGAGTTTCTCTTAATCCAAAAAAATGTATCTTTGTTTTTCATGAAGGCAAATTATTGGGTCACGTTATGTCAAAATAAGGCCTATCTATTGATCTTGAAATGATTGAAGCCATTATAGGCTTGTCTTTGCCTCTACATAAGAAAGGTTTACAAAGTTTCTTAGGCAATATCAAATTTTTAAGAAGGTTTATTCCAAGATTTTCTACTTTGGTGAAGCCTATCACAACCATGCTCAAGAAAAACCAAGCTTTTACTTGGACAAAGGAAGGTAAAAATAGTTTTGAGGCAATCAAACCAGAAATTTCCCAATATCATACTCTCTTGAACCAAATATTTGCCAAGGATTTTATACTCTATACTTTTCTAACCTTGACAAAATATTAGCTATGCTTATGCAAAAGAATGATGAGGAAGTTGAACAACCCATTGCATTTTTTAGTCAAGGATTGGAATATTATGAGGTCAAGTACACATTTTTTGAGAAGGAGGCTCTAGATATGATAAGAGGTTTAAAATATTTTAGACACATGGTTTCGAATAACAAGATACATGTCATGGTCTCTCATCCTAGCACCAAATAGTTCCTCCTAAGCAAATACCTCAATGAGAAGAGAGCTAGGTGGATCATAAAGGTAATGGATTATGATGTTGATATCAAGGTAAAAAACTTGGTAAGAGGAAAGGGGATATGTAAAAATCTAGATTTATATCTTCAAAATCCTAAAGTTGAAGAAGTCTTGGTTAATTAAGCTCATCCCCAACTAGCTAGTCATATACCAATTCAAAGCTAGACACAAGACATCATTGATTTCTTCCAAAATGGGTATTATCTTAATGGTCTAAAAAAGTCACAAAGAAGGTATTTAAGATTGAAAACCATTCCTTATTGTCTTATATATGGTATTCTCTTTTAGAAGGATATGAATGGTGTGATACTAAGGTGTGTTGACAATGATCAGTTTGGTATCTTATTGGAAAAGTTTCAAAATGGTGTAGATGGAGGTCATTTCTCCCCAAAAATAATAGATAGAAAGTTAATGAGGGTTGGGTATTATTAGCCTGGCCTTTTCAAGGATTTCTACTTTTGGGTTAAGAGGTATCCTCATTGTGTCTTCTTTGTAGGAAAATAGAAACATCATCCCTTCCATTGAATATTTTTTAGGTAGACCAGCCTTTCATGTAATGGGGCCTTGATTTCATTGGTATGATCAACCCTCCATCAAGTATTGAACATAAATGGATATTGACTAATAGTGAATACTTCAAAAGGTGGGTAGGGGTTGTTATATTAAAAGAGGCAAATGAAAATGCAATCTTGGAGTTTTATGAGAGTATCACAATAAGATTTGGGGTCCTCTATACTATCATTTTTGATAATGAACTTGCTTTTATGAGTGATAAACCTTTTAAGTGGGTAAATAGGAATGGAGTTTAATTTATTACCTCATCCAACTATTACCCTCAAGGTAATGGATTGGCTAAGTATACTAACAAGAATCTCATCAAGATCATCAAAAGGACATTGGAGAACAATCAAAGAACATGACACACCAAGTTAAAGATAACCTTATGGGCTGATAGGATTAATAATAAGAGATAAATTGGTAACTTTCCTTTTATTCTTATTTATGGGAGAGAATCTAGGTTGTCCATCTCTCAAGAGCTCCCTATTCTAGGACATGAACATTAGCTGGAACTGCTTGAAAATACTCCAAGTTAGATTGATTGAACTAATGCAATTACAAGAAGCAAGGAACAATGCACATAATACCATGGAACACCACCAAGTACTCATGAATAATTCCTTTGAAAAAATATTAAGTATAAAAGTGTTCAAATAAAGTGACTTGGTTCTAAAATGGGATGAGGATAGAGCAAAACTGAGTAGACATACAAAGTTTGATGCTTTGTGGAGTGGCCCTTACATCATTAAAAAGTGAAAGAAAAGAAAATCCTTTCAGATGACTAAGATGAATGGATAATAATTACCTATCCCTATGAATGGAATACATTTAAATTTATGCTATTGGTCCTTGTAAGTCTATCTTGTAAATACTAGCATAGGTGTGTGTGTTTAGTCTAGTTTTGTTTTGGCTTGTTATTGTGTTACCTAAGTATTTTTTAGTGCAGATGTATTTCCATCATTTTTGTTTTATGTGTGTCTTGTGTAATGTCAATTATCTTGTGGTCAATCCAAGGTCTGTTCATAACAATTTGAGTGCTCAATTATGTGACTCCATGCCCAATGGAAGGATTTAGGTAACTAGTCTTAGTCATAGCAAGCATGCCATACCTAGAAATTGATAAGAATGTTGGTCAAATTCTTCCCCTAAGTTTGCACCTTTCAAATTTGGATAAGTCCAGGACTTAGTTTTTATTCAAAATAGATGTTCTTTAACAAAACTTACAATAAATGAAAGTCTTTTCCTTTCAAAATGTTCATTTTGGTCTTTATTGAGCCTGTGTTGAATTCCTTCAGGTTTTTATTTTAAGCCTTTACTAAATTATTTTAGAATTTTTGTCCAAAGCATTTTTCCTTAATTGTATTTCTTTCAGAATTTTCATTTTCAACTTTCCCAAAGGATATGTCTCTAGAAAAATACCCTACGCATTTTTTATGAAAGATATCCTTTCAAAGCTAAAGGGTACTTTGCAACTTTTTGAAGGGTATTTTTCCTTGTGAATGGTCTAATTCATCTTTTTTGAAGGGATCATTCATATTTTTTGAAGGGATCATTTCAAATTTCTTGAAGGGCATTTCACTTTTTTTTAAAGTACTTTGCAACTTCTCTAAAGGGTACTTTTTCAAGTAGGATGCCCTTTACAAAAAGTCCAAAGGGTACATTTCAAAAACTCTAAAGGGTACATTTAAAAAATTCCAAAGGTTACATTTCAAATATTCCAAAGGGTTCTTATAATAAAATGGACCAAATAAAAATTTTGAAGGGTACTTTGCAACTTTTTTGAAGGGTACCTTGTAGCTGAAATGGTCCTCTACAAAGTTCTGAAGGGTATCTTTTGGGTAAGTGTGATTTCTAGATAGTCCATTTCACAAAGTTGAAGGGACAAATAGAAGTCGATGAATTCTTTTATGAAAAAGGTAAGAGACAATTTTTTTGAATAAAAGATCAGTTTAGAAAAGTTATATAACACTTGTAACTTTTTCGATGGAATTCTTGCACAAAAAGTGCTGAAACAAAGTTTTGAAGGGTACTTTTTTGGTAAAGTGTCCACAATTTTTTTGAAGG
>JARHVA010003744.1:600000-610000 GCA_037957365.1 Torreya grandis | reverse complement strand
TGCCTTGATTATGCCTCTAATGATAAAATTTTGACCAATTTTTTTCCAAGGAGATTAAAATACCATGTTTTATATCGGTTCTATGGTTTAACAACTCAAACAATAAACACCTTCAAACCCCATGTAGATTATATTTTATCACCCTTTTCTATTAACATTATCAAAAAGGTTTCCTATGACCAAATTTCAAAAAAACAAAACGAACCAATGAAACTATCAATGAATATGTCTTAAGATACAAAACAATGTTAGCTAAAATGACCAATCATATGGAATATGAATGTCTTCAAGATAGTTTTAATCAAAGTGTTCTTACTCCTTTACACAAGTCCATTGTATTCAAAAATTTCAAATATTTTGAGGACTTATGCCATATTTTTCATGATCATGAAATGAAACTTATCTCATTGAATAAACTAAAATATATATCAATACACCAAATATATATACATCTAATACCAAGTTTGATATAAAACCAAATTATAAGGTCAAATCCCTTGATCTTAAAAAAGAAACAAACATAGTGGTTAATGTGGTGTCACAACAACCTAATCAGCTTGTTTCATACAATGCACCATAAAGATAATTTACAAGATTACTTGAGTATCCCACTTCATTACTCATACAACTTGTAAATTGTCATATTATATCTTTCCCTCATCCTATAGAGGTTGATATTAGTACATCTCTCCCCAAAGGTTATAATAAAAATGCTTGTCATACCTATCACCAAGGCCCTAAGAATTATACAAATATATGTTTCACATTGAATCATAAGATACATGACCTCATCAAGGACCAAAATATTTTATTTGATGATCCTCCAAAGTAATTAGATTTTTAACCTGGTGATCATAAAAAATAAATAAATATTTAATAGTCCTTTATGATATCATTCAAAAAATGATCCATAAGAGCAAATGGCATATAATTTTCACCCTCCTCCATCTCATCATGATCACCCATTAGATATGATTATTGGTACCTATTAGAGGTCTAGATTTCACCCTAGATATAAGTAGAAGTGTTTAGGTCCTAATTCTAAATATAGCTCAACATGGGAATGACCCTAGATTGTGGGTATCCTATAATACGGTCAGACCTCTAGGATTTCTAATGAGGTAAGATCCTCTTATGCATCATTTTAGCTCATTTCCACTACTAAAACCTATTAGTGACCAAAGAAAAGGGAGAGAGAGATAACATGAAAAATAAACCTAAGATAATAATAGTGATGCACCTAAATGATGGTTGATCCACTCCATTTGAGCCCCTATTAAACAGTAATGAGACAATTAAAAGACTAGATCTAGGGCTCTAATTATCTATCATGTATCATTATTTCATGTAGAGGTTTACCAAATGATCAAAAGATAATGGAAATGATGGAGAGGTCTAATTCAAAACACTAACCAATTAAAGTATCCACATATAGGCTTTAATCAAAAGATATTTGAACACTAAACATGACCTACATAATAAGATCAACTAGTAACTAGGTGAGATCAAGACTTGAAAATAGAGATATTTCTACCACATATGCAAATCAAACTAACATGTACACATTATACCAAAATAATGAAATCTAAAATAGTCTTATATTTATCTCAAGAGATTACAAGCTCCATCTTGGTAAAGTTTAGTCATGCCAAAGAGAAGCATCAGAGGGATGCATTTTTAGGCTTAAAATCCTCTTCTTATATCATAAAAGGAGAGATAGAGAGACATGAATAATTCATAGGAGAGTGGAGAAAGTATCCTAGTCATGCGGTGGTAGCTCATTGATTACTTTCTACATACATGCCTTCTTCCAACCAACTAGCCTTTTCTTATTCCAATAACCTTTGATCTCCTTTCATTATTGAGAGATCCCAATAGAAGATAAGGGTTTGTTCTGCATGATGACAAAGTCTATTTAAATGGAATCAATGCCTTTAAGTTCTTTTCCAACTACTATCTCACCACCTTGGGACCCTAAGCCCACTTGACTTTCTCATGAGGATCAAATCCTTGAATATTGAAACTAATAGTGTTATGACATGAATGGTGGTTATTACCTACTTTATGAATGATATAGACACAAATGATAGATGAGAACCTTTACATTAATCACATAGCTACTCCATTTCCATGTTTAGATTATAGGTCCATTCTATAAATGGAAAACCAATATAAGATTACTGGTTTTATTATAGTTTTCATGTGATGTAGACCTATAAACTTTATAGCCCCTTTTTTGGATCCAAATATGTCTAAGTAGACCCATTATGTCTTTGTAACAACTGAGAATTAACCATATGCATATATATTTATTTTAATAATGGTGAACATAGTCATAGAATGAACCCTACACATCACAAATATTTGAACCATAGGTTCATATTTATCCTTAATAGTGGTACCTTTATGCTCATTATACTTGATTACATCAATGTGTCTTTTTCATGGAATTTAATTGAGATTTAATGGCCTCATATGCCCCTTGAAAATCTTGCCCTGATTCGACCTTGGTCATGTGTTTGATTTTCAAAAAGTCCCTTATCTTCTTTACCTTTAATTTCATTGGTCAGTGATACTAGCTCAGGCCAATAAAATTACACCAAAATATCTTTACTCTCATTGGTCCCATAGATCCCCGCTATCAGATCTTGAAATTTTGACCTCCTATACATCATAGGATCAATATATCTGATCAAACATTGGCCTTCGATTTTCTATCATCAAGATCATTTGACATGTAGACTTGAGCTCATACTGTTATATCATAATGTATGAAAGAGTGTGAACCTTCATATTTATTGGACCCACCATTTGAACCCCAATGCATTTTTCATGAGAACCAAATTTGACGTGTACATGCCTATATTTAATGTTTGTATGAATATATTTGATGTTCACATGACTATCATTAATATTTTTGAACCCCAATAGTTTTTTATCTTGTCTAAATTTGATGTCTACACATTCATCATTTAATGTTTGTATGACTATCATTGATGTCTACATGACCATCAAATTCTAGACCCGAGTAGATAAATATTAATCTTTACTTTGACGTCCATATGAACATCTTATTATGTAAGTCAATCTTTGAAAGCTTATAAATTGAGCTAGAGAACTTGCATGGGCATGAAAATTTTAGAGGATGATCTTGGCAAAAATAAATTCATGGTGATGTCATCCTTTGGCTCATAGGGGCTTCATGAGTGAAGATAAAAAAATGTTCAAACAATTTGGTCTACTCATTTCCATATGATGTCCTACTGATGGTTTGGTCTTTAAACTTCACCCAAATAATCCTTTGATCAATATTTCAAAGTAATAATGGATTCCTAAGATTTATGCACCCTTTTCCATGTTATTTAATGCTTAGACAACATCAAACTTGCTTAGATCTTCTTTTTTATAACTATAGACCTATTTCAAGCCTTTGGTCCACTCATTCCATTAAACCATGCAAATGTTTTAAATGTGGGTGAAATTTAGCCAACATATTTAGTGAATCATATGGTTTGTATGCCTATCTATACAATAAAACCCATACCATTATACCTATCTAGTCCATTGGGTATGGAGTCTCTACTTGGGTCCAATATATTGACCTAGATCCAACACTAGCTACCAATCTTGTTCTAACCCCTCTTGAAACAAATGGGGACCAAAAGAAAGAACAAAACAAAATAGATTTACCAAGGAACTTATTAAAGGGAAACTAATCTACCAAAGCAAGGACTACAAAACTAATGTGATAGAATAACACTTAGAGAAATTTTAATAAAACTACCCTAATATGTGCAACTTAAAACTATATGTACATTTCCTCCTAAATCAAAAGGAAAGTTTGAAAAACTTCTTGCACTATGAGATGAGGATTCAATGAGGCATGTAGCTCCTTGACCCTTGGTCTTGATGAATATTTCTTATTTGTTTTACCTACCAACTTCATTATCATGATGTTCAATGAGAACCAAACATCTCTAAATATCTCAGCTATGTACATTCAGATAGTTTCAACTTTTTTAGATGGCTCCTCAACCATGACCTCTAATGGTGGCTCAATAAGGCATACCTTCTTGATTTCCACATTGTCCTCAACAAAACTAAGCTTCTTATTGGCTTCAAGTTCTTTAGGATCATTAAGGAGCTTTGCATAGTCTACCCAATCTTGGTCATTATCATCCATGGGAAACTCTTTGTATACCTTCTCAAGTACTTGACCCTCAACTTGGAAAAGCTCTTCAAGATATTAGAAAATATCCATTTTTTAATGTTGATCACCTGAGAGTGTTTTAAAATTAGGTTGAGGTATTGAGTCATCTTCAAGAACAATAACTTACACCTTGATCTAAATAGATTCACTAATGGTGAACACTTCAAGCTCTCCCATGAACTAGGGTATAACTGTTGCCATGAATCCTCTTCATTAGGAATATTCTCCATCTCAATGATGGATGTATGTGAGTTGTCCTCATGTCTACCTTCTAAAGAAATATTTCTTTGTACTTCATCTATGTTATTTTCTACAAGCACTTGAGAAACCTCTTACAACTCATCTTCTTTATAATTATGAAAGAATCAAACATGCTCACTTTTGACAAGTGGCATTCCAATAATGATCTCTTCTTCTTGGTCACTAAAGTCATGATTATTTTTTCTCTCTAACTTGATCTTATTAATTTGCCTCATAAAATAGATACTCTTTCTCAAAGAGTGCCATAACAAAACATTAAAAATATAAAACAAGATGAGAGAGGTCCAAATAAGTTACCATAGGTACCTAATTTTGCTCATGAGGTTACTCTTCTTGGATCACCTTCACATCCTCTATTTGTTTCACATTTTCTTGTACGGTCTTCCATGAATTAAATGACTTGGGATTTTGGGTGGAAATGAGTGGAGGTTGAATGGTCTCTTGTTTTACTTCCATAATCACCACTTCCTCCTTCTTCTGCATACAACATTGAATGTATTTCCAAGATATAAATGATAAAGGTTCTTCTTTACCCTTTTGATTCTAGTTCTCCTCCTCTTCCCTTGTCTTCAACTCCAAATATTTGATTTTCCTCACTATATTCTCTTGTAATATATTCTTTTTAAGGTGTTCAATGGTTTCATGAAGATAAGGAACACAAAAAGACTCTTGAGGAGGGATGAGAGAGGTTTGCATAGGTTAAAATCCTCCTTTAACTTGGGCTTTCAAATCTAGATTTGTCTCACTTTGCCCACCCCATGACTTCACCACTTGATTCCATATTTCAACCTTAAAGGACTTTTTAAGGGGTTATTGAGGAAGGATGGAGTCTTATATCTCAATAGTAGGCTATTACAAAACAATCTCCTTCTTTATTTGATATCTTTCTTGGATATATTTCCAGAAAGGAAAGGTTTAAGAAACATATGAAGAACTTGTAATACTTGAAGGGTCACTTGAAATGGTCTCTTAATGAGGAATGGATGGCACATAATAAGGCTAAGGTGGTGCTTATAAAGGCACATAATATTATCAAGGTTGGACTTATTACTTTCAAGGCCTTTTATCTTATCCTAGATGCTTTGGATGTAACCACTTACATCCATCATTTATCCTATGAAACTTTTCAAATTGGCTCTCTCAAAAGGTGCCCATCCTTATTTTACTTGATGTCATGACTCTTTCACATGAATAATCATGTGAGAAGGGATATCTTGGCCATAATACTTTTGTGAGAACAATTATAGTGCATGTTTATCAAGGCTCACTAAAGTCTGCTTAAGTGCTAGTATGGATGTCTCATGATAGGTTGGTAAGGAACAATATTATTATGGGCTTATTATTCATATGGAGGATTAGGGAAATACTCTTACATGTATTACTAATATATATCCTCATACTACTAGTGAGGATCATAAATAAGGTAAGATCCACTCCCTTGATAATAAGGATCATGAGAAACTTAACAAGGCTCCTCATAGCTTTTACATAAATATTGGTAGGGATGATTAGACTCATATGGATCATGAGGACCAAATTGGAGTTGTTGATAAGGAGGTGGATAATAGGGATATTCACCATAACTATTCATATTAACCTCATATATTAAATGAGATGCACAGGCTCACTAAAATATTCACTGAGACATACAGGGTCTACTCATAACTAGAAGCCTTGATTCAAAGTCTCCGTTGGTGATATCTTTATTGCTTATAAAATATGATTAGAGGAAAGACACCAATATCTTTCCACTCTTTTGGATCTTAGTCCCACCATACATGCTAGAACTATTGGAGGTATAGATTTCACCCTAACTAGAAGTAGAAGTGTTCAAGTCCTACTTTTAAATCTAGCACAACCTGGTAATGACCCCAGGCTATGTGTATCCTATAGCAAGGTCAGACCTCTAGGATTTTTAACTAGGATATCTACTTTTATGCATCATTTTAGATCATTTACACTATTATAACCTTCTAATGATAAGGTAAAAAGGAGAGAGATATAACATGAAAAGGAAACCTAAGCTAACAATAGTGATGCACCTAAATGATGGTTGATCTACTCTATTTGAATTACTATTAAACACTAATGAGATAAGAAAAAAACTAGATCCAAGACTCTAAGTATTTGTCATGCATAAAAATTTGATGTAGAGGTTCACCAAATGATCAAAAGTTAAGGAAAGTGATGGAGGGGTCTAATGCAAGACACCAACCAGTCAAAGTATCCACATGTGGGCTTTTATCAAAAGATATTTGAACACTAAAAATTACCTAAATAACAATATAAACTAGTAAATAGGTGAGATTAGGACTTGACAAGGGATATATTTCTACCACATATGCAAATCAAATTAACATGTACACACTAAACCATAACAATGAAATCTAAAATAGTCTTCTATTCATCTCAAGAGGTTACAAGTTCCATCTTGGTAGAGTCTAGTCATGCCCAAGAGAGGGATCATATGGATGTATATTTAGGCTCAAAAGCCTCTACTTATAGCATAAAAGGAGAGAGAGAGAGAGAGAGAGAGAGAGAGAGAGAGAGAGAGAGAGAGAGAGAGAGAGAGAGAGAGAGAGAGAGAGAGAGAGAGAGAGAGAGAGAGAGAGAGAGAGAGAGAGAGAGAGAGAGAGAGAGAGAGAGAGATGGGAATAATGCATAAGAGATTGGAGAAAGGATCCTAGTCATGTGGTGGTATCTCATTGATTACTTTCTATATACATGTCTTCTTCTAACCAACTAGCCTTTTCTGACTCTAATAACCTTTGAATTCCTTTCATTGGCTAAGAGATCCCACTAGAAGACAAGGGTTTGTCTTACATGATGACAAATTTTTTTTGAATGAAATTAATGCCCTTAACTGCTTTTCCAACTACCAACTCACTACCTTGGGACTCTATGCCCGCTTTACTTTCTCATGAGGATCAAATCCTTAAATCTTGAAAATGATAATGCCATGCCATGAATGGTGGTTAGTACCTACTTTGTTGATGATAGATCCATGTAGATAAATGAGACCCTTTTCATTAATCACATATCTACTCCATTTCCATGTTTGGATCATAGGTCTATTCTATATATGGAAAGCAATCTAGTATTATTGGTTTTCCTATAGTTTTCATGTGATATAGACCTATAGACTACATATCCCCTTTTATATATCCAAATAGGTCCAAATAAACCCATTATGTCTTTTTAGGAAATGAGAACTCATCATATGCATAGATCTTTCTCTTAAGAATGGCAAACATAGTCACATAGTGAACCATGCACATCATAAATATTTGAACCAAAGTTCCATATTTAGCCTTAATGGTGGTACCTTTATGTTCTTTATACATGAATAAATCACTATGTATTTTTTATGGAGTTTGATTGTGATTTAATGGTGGCATGTGCCCTTTAAAAACATGACCTTGGTTTAACCTTGGTCATGTGTTTGATCTCCAGGAAGTCCTTTAGATTTTCAACATTTAATTTCTTTAGTCATTGATACTAGCTCTAGATAATCAAATTATGACAAACTATCTTTATTCTTATTGGTCTCATATATCCATGATATTAAAACTTGACTTTTTGAGCTCCTACACATTATAGGATCAAGTTGTATGATCGAGCATTGGCCTTTGATTTTCTGCCAGAAAGATCCTTTGACATGTTGATTTGAGATCTTACCATTATATCATAATGTATGAAAGAATGTGGACAATCATATTTACCTAGACACACCATTTAAACCCCAATGGCTATTTTATGAGACCTAACTTTGACTTCTACAAGCCCATATTTGATGTCTGTGTAAATGTATTTGATATTTGCATAACTATCATTAAGATTTTTGAAACCCAATGGTTATTTGTCATGTCTAAATTTGACATTCATGTTCTCATCATTTTATGTTCATGTGACCATCATTAGCATCCACATGACCATCAAATTTTAGACCCTAGTAGATAAATACTAAGCTTTATTTTGACATCCTCATGAATGTCCCATTCTGTAAGTCAATATTTGAAAGATTATAACTTGAGATAGAGAACTCACACGGGCATAAAACATTTAGAAGATTATCTTTGGATAAATAACTTCATGGCACTACAATCCTTTGGCTTATTTGGGCTTCTTGAGTGAAGATAAAAATGCTCAAAAAAGTTGTTCTACTCATTTTTTCATGACATCTTAGTGACGGTCTGGTCCTTAAACTTTGTCAAATTCATCTTTTGATCAATATTTCAATGTTTTGATGGATTCCTAATATTTGTGCAACCTGGTCCATGCTCTTGAATTCTTAAACACCATGAAACTTTCTTATGTCCTCTTCTTTGTAAATCTAAACTTGTTTCAATTCCTTGGTCCACTCATTCCATCAAACCATGCAAAAGCTTTAAGTGTGGCCCAAATTTGGCCAATAGTACCTATATGTGGCATACACCTACTATGGTTCAAAGACCCTCTATTAATTTTGATGTTAGTGAGATTAGGGATGATGACTTATATATTCATTCATTATTCATTTGAGTATACCCTGATCACCAGCCTAAACACAATGTTATGATTGATAAAGGTGTAAGTAAAAATGTTTGTACTATGACATTACTTATGTATTTGTTTTATAAAAATCATGATTTATATCATTCAACTTTTTTAGTTAGAACATTTAATGGGAACTCACAATGGGTTCTTGGTGAGATTAGATTACCTTTATAGTGGGATCTTGCCCATGTGATTACTACCTTCCCAGTTATACTTTCCATGGTGTCTTCAATATGTTATTGGAATGAAATTGTATATAAACACTTCAAAAATTAATTTCCATAGTGTATGGGTGTGTTAAATACATTGATGCCAACTGGGTAATTATAGTTTCTAAAATGACATATGAAAATCCTCTTGATCAAGAGAAATATGTACCTAGAAAATTAATTATCAAACCTCCTAAGGTTAATATTCAACAAAATGGTAAGTAATATGTAATTCCCTTTACTAGGTGTATAGTAATTTAGATTCCATTACCTAATATGTCCATGGTGGGTCTATAAAATTATCATCTACTACACACAACATTTATGTATCCAGAGAACCTACACATATTCATATTACTCCTATTTTTAAAAAACCATAGAGCACTCAACAATGGTTTCCACAAACCCCTACTCTTACTATTTCTATTTCATAACCACCAAGTCATATTTTACATACACTGAGCATCACATATACTACAATAATAGGTATTACACCTATATATGATCCTTAGTAGCATCACTAGTTTATTACACTAGTTTCATAGTGGGGATATATTTATGATCATACTTTGGATGTGTTCATATGATAGTATTTTCCTTTCACATATACCAAAAAAAAAAACACTTAAAAAATCCAAAAATATGATCATCGTTTATGTATACTATTAGTTACTTGGCATATATGTTGTTGGTTTCATGTTGGTAGATGGAATATCAATATTTCACATATACACGTGTTTGACACATCTTTTGAATATGATTTAGGTAGACATAGATACATGAT
>JARHVA010003744.1:530000-597500 GCA_037957365.1 Torreya grandis | reverse complement strand
TCCTAAAGTCATCCAACTTGAAAAATTAAATGTATCCTAAAGGTTGGCCTACATGTTTTATTTTGAGATATTATCCAAAGGGATTGGTATAAATATAAGATCAACCCTCATTCATTCCTCACTGAAAAAAGACCTAGAAAATACATAGAGAGACCAAAGAAGCTTAACAAAAGAATTTAATCAACAAACTAAGTAAAAGCTTCCCTATTTTCTCCTATTTCCATATCAATCATAGGGACCACATATATGGGTTTGAATTACTAAAGGATAAGCCCAAGAGTTATATTTTCTAGGTTACAAGTTAGATCACTATTATACTTGTTTATCACACATTGCATGATTCACACTCAAGATAAAACATAAGGGAAAACTAAACAAGTCTAAGGCATTCTTATGAGTATTGGCTATGTAGGTAATTCTCATTGATAGAAGGGTATTTAGGGAAACTCAACACCATGCACCTAATAACCCACTTTTTCCACAACACTATGAAGATGAATAATTAGAGTTTTTTAATTTGATAAAGAGTGACAATCCATGACCTAGATATGAATACACTAGATCAAAGGTGACACAAAACCCATAAACATCTAGGTGGTTTCATCTAGTTTCAATGGGTATTCCATACTAAACACCTAGTCTAATTTACATAGTAGCATCAATACAACCATCCTAGGTTGACATAAGTGTCTGAGGCTACAAAAGTCAAATTTATGAAGTTAGGTAATTGTTATAGAATCTATATCTAGTCCACTTTCTACCTCTACTAGATATGTGTTAGACTAATTAATGCCTAAGTTGTAATTATTAACCCTTATCTTATATTGTTAATTGAATAAATAAATAATAATATATTATTTATTAACATGAGGTGTAATCATTGTGAAAATAAATAATATTAGTACATATATTTAATACTTGCCAAGTTTTTTTATTAATTGGCTTTATCCGAATGGATGGACCCATTAATTTTATAATGGTCACCTCCCTTGGTATTTCACTATAAATAGAGTTTTACCCTATTGTGAAAACAATATTGAATATAAAATTATTTTCCATATTCAACTTGTGAGCTTTGTGAAGCATTATGTGAATAAGTGAGGATAAAAATTCTTATTGGGTGTAGAGTTTCTTTATATATTGAATAATCATCATTGGTGGGATTTTTACCTCTAAGGTTTTCCCACAATAATTTATAGTGTTATCTCAATTGATCTGGGTACCTATGATTTTATAATCATTTACACTTATAGATCCATCTTGTGTATATAAATTACATATGTTTGAATTATTTTAATATGGTATCAAAGTTGAGGGGTATATGTGATTGGCAAGTGAAATTTATAAGATATTCATTTATTCATACTTGAATATATATATTTTTTTTATTCAAGCTTGGCACTAGCCACAAACTTTGGAAGGAAGTAAAATAAACAATGGATTATATGATGAATATCTCTATTTTTTTGATTAATCTATCATCCAGATCTCCAAAAAAAAAGAAACCTAGAAGCATTCAGAGATTTTTTACAGCTAAATCTTAGTCTTGGGTGCCATTATTAGACTTGTATGGCCTCCTAGCTGAATAAATTTAACAAAAATTATTTATAAATCTTTTGGTGTTATTTTGTGGTGTTGAACATTATTTTTTTCAATCATTTTGAGGGACAAAGGCCCTACCAAATCCTTTGGAGTGATAAGTGATTCCAATTTTTTCAAAGCTTTTTATGGCACCATATCTCATCTTGGGAAATTTAAAACACTATATTCTTCATCAAAAATTCTATTTTCAATGTCTAATATGCTGTATACCAAGATTTTAGGAAGGCTAGTAAATTTTTGAGGTTTCTCATGGCATATTCAGGGTGTTGTGTAAATCAAAAATCTTGCCTAGGTGTCATTACTCTCTCAGCCGCATGTTATAGCATCTAATTTATATATTTTAGAAAAAAGTATTTAAAAAATAATTTACTTCTTAAATCTTCTTTTTCAACCCTTGGGTCCTACCTTGGGAGATAGAAACTTACAAAAAGTTAAAAACTTTTATTTTTTTCACTGTTTGAAAATTCATGAACCATGTATATGTAATTATATTTTTATTAAAAAAAGATAAAAATGTATAATTATAAATTAGTTTATGTTAAATCTCAAGTAAGTTTCTATATGAGTTGGAGGATATTATTTTTTTTAAATCCTATAATTTGGGAGGTTGGGTGTGCAAAACCCCAAAAATTAACTTTTTAATTTGTTTATTTTTAATTTGGTCAAATTTAGTTTAAATTAAAATCCATTTTTTAATTTACCTATCAACTTATAATGTGTTTAAAACCCTAGTTGACCCATCGACCTTATTTTGACATTTAATTTGGTGAGTGTTTTATTGAAAATAGTCATGTAACCAATTGATTCCTAGGTTTTGACACCTTCTAGATGTATGTACATGGTCCATTTTATTTTTTAAAACCTCCTATTATTGAATTTTTTAATAATAGTGTATAGGTGGTAGTTTTTATTTTGACTCTTTCAACACCTAGTTAAATGTAATATAATTTTAATTTTTTGTATTATTTTAAATCTGATTAGATCCTCAATATGATGTGCACTTATGTTTTACTTTCTTTTACAAAAATAATATATAAATACATTAAAAAGTTTTTTTTTACAATTGTTATTACATTAGTGTATTTTTATGACACTTGTGATACCCTATTTTGTCAAAATATTTCATAATTTTATTGCTTTGTATATCATTAAATTGAATAATTATTGTGTGTTTACACTTATAATATATTTTTACTATCAAATAAAGCTAAATTCAATAAAGAGCTCATTTTGAGTATTTTTTATTATCATTATTAAAGGGAAGCTATGTCTTTGCCTAGCTTTATTCTATATAAATCATAAATGATTTATTTATCTAACTAAAACATATGAAAAATTCACATTAAATCAAAATTTATGGCTTGAAAGCTATATAACATTGTTTTTGGGACTAAAAAATCCCTACCAAGATGACATGTGACACTTAAGATTTTAAATGTGTTTCAATAAAAATCACAAGAAGTTATGTTTAATATCTTGTAGAGTATTAAGAATAAATTCATCCTACACATTGGTAATCATGAGTCTCAATGATTTAACTCCTTGAGTCCATGCAAAATGGCATTCATCTCTCAAATATTATTAAATTAATTTATGAATTATTAACTACACCTATGAAAGGTGATGAGAATATTGTTAATTTTATTGTTAAAATAAATAATAGTAAAGCTCATTTAGATGAATGTGAATGTAATATTATTGAAGATAATCTTTTATATTTTATTATTTAGCTTAACATTCATGAATAAATTTGCAATTTTATTTCTTTTTTGAACCTTAAATATCAAACTGAGAGAGATATCCCTGACCTTACCACTTTGTCTACTCTCCTCATTCAATAAGAGTAAGTTATGATTGATTTTAATTCTAAGGAGAATTTCAATCAGAAACTTCTTTCTCTTAATCCTATTTATAATAATTATAAAAATGTAAAAATTAAACCTAATTGTTTTAAAGGTAAAAATAGGAATAAGAGACCTAGTAATAAGAACCATACACCTAATTTTAATGAAAACTATAATCTATGGTAAATTTGGTCATATAATGGAAATGTGTTATAAAAACAAAGATATAATTAATAATAAATCTTATAAAAATAACAAAGGGAAGAATTATAATCAAAACAAATAAAAGAATCAAAACCATAATCATAATAATAATCAAGATTAGAATTCAAATGTTATTACTTTATTTATTTTAAATGAAAATGAGTGGAATTTAGATACCATTGCATCACACCTTATGAATTGGTTATCTAATATTTTATGTGATTTTAAATATATCCCTAAAAATATTTACTTAGGAGATAATTCATTTTTAGAAGTAACTAAGAAAGGAAAGGAAAATTTTTCAAATGTTGTTATTAATGTTGTTTTCTATGTACCTAAGATTAAAAAATAACTTGTTATCTTGTTCATAAATTACTAAGGATAATTTCATTATAAAATTAATTAAATATATCTAGTCCATTAGAAACTAATCCAGGTCTCTAATTATTGAAGAGGTTCAAAATAATGGTTTATATATTTTCTCTCATTCTTATGCATGTTTTCTTTCATCACATAGTAAGAATAAATCTCAATTATAGTATGAAAGATTAGGATATGTTAATTTTATTAATTTACATGATATTTCTACTTAGAATTTTGATGTTGGACTTCCTTCTATACCTTCTCATCATGAAACTTGTGAGGGTTGTTTATGTGGTAAGCAACATATTAACCCCTTTCATAAGAATCATGATGTGAATTCCTCACATCCTTTAGAATTAATCCATAGTGATGTTTTATGACCTATTGAATTTGTATCTATTATTTTATAGATGATTATGATAGAATGATTTGGTCATATTTTATTAAAAATAATTTTGATGTTTTGTCTAAATTCAAAAATATCTGATTAATATGATAAATACATTAGTAAATATTTTGATTATTTTTGTATTATTTTTAGTATTCAAAAGTAAATAACAACTACCTATTCCCCTTATCAAAATGGTATTATCGAAAGGAGAAACTACACCATTATTGAGATGGCTAGAAAAATGTTGTAATTTTCAAATGTTCCTAATTTTTTATGGGTTGAAGCAATGAATATTGTTGTCCATGTTCTAAATATATTTTGTACCAAAGCTTTGCATATTTCTACTCCTTTATAAATGTGGTAAAAAATGTAGTTTGGCACATCTTAGGATCTTTGATAGTCCTACTTATATCTATGTTTCTAAATTTAAAATAAATAATCTTGATCCCACTTTTTATTATTTTGGTTTTATAGGTTATAGAAGTAGGATAAAAGGTTTAAGAGTAATGATCCATATAAATGCCAAATCATTAAGAATATAAATGTTTTTATTCTTGAAAAATATTTTGTGAACCCTCTATGGAACCTCATCAATGTTATTCTTTTATTGAATGTAGCTCTTATGTTTATCTATATAAATGAACAAATTCCCTAGAGGAAGTTGATCCATCCTTGGATAACTTAGAGTTTGAGGAACTCCCTTAGTTTCATGTTTGATCTAAAAGACCTAAATGGGTAGAATCCCTAATCCAATAATCTAATGTTGATAACCTTAATAAATTAATTATAAGTCAACATTGTCATCATGATTTAATGACTATGTATAAATGTGAGCCTTAATATTTTGAGGAATCCACTTAATATAATAGATGAAATGTTGTTATGATAACTAAATATAATACCTTAATTAAAAATGAGACTTGGGATCTCATTCCTCCTCAACCAAAAAGGCATATTGTCAGTTTTAGGTGGCTCTATAAGAATAAATATAATTAAATTGGTAAAATTCACAAGTTTAAAGCTAGATTAGTTTCTTTCAAGTTTACTAGAAAACCCAGAATTGACTATGTTAAAACCTTTGCTCCTATAGAAAAAATTAGTAATATTAAATAACTTATTTCTCTTGTAACCCAATTTGGTTAGGTTATCTACCAAATGGATGTCAAGAATGCTTTTATAAATGGCGATTAGAATATGAAATCTACATGACTCAAGCTAAAGGTTTCATTGACCCTAATAGGAAACATTATGTATGTAAGTTAAATAAATATTTTTAAGGTTTAAAAAACTATTCTTGATCTTGGTTTTCTAAAATTACTTCTTTTTTCAAAGAATTAGGTTTTTCTAATTGATACTATGATAATGAGCTCTTTGTTGAAGTTTAAAATTGTCATTTAATATTAATTGTTTTATATGTTGATAATATTTGATTAACATTATAGAAAAGTTAGTTATTCACTCTGTTAGGCACTTACTTGGTTGTCCAAGTCGGTTCTATACTAGTTAAAACTAAGTATAATCATAGAATAAACCCATTGTGCTCAACATTTATCACTCGACTACATCAACATTAATTCACATAAGGCATGAACCTTATGTGCTTACCTAAAGTGTAATAGATAAATAATTAGGGACTGCATTGGGATAATCATGCCATGGCACAACTCCTTTAAGGGGATCAATCTTTTGTAACAATGGAATTTGAGATTTTATTAGTGTAAGTCATTTCTAGGCTAGGCTAAAGGTCTATAGGCATAAAGCCTATTTAGGTAACTAATTCTAGTCATATGGGCACAAGTCTATATCAGGTTATTCTATAGTCTTATAGGCACAATCATATGTTTCATTATGAATAACATCCTTTGATACTTGGAGGGTTTAATGGGATATCTTTCATCAAGGGTTCATACTAGTTTATCGCTTCTGATGTAGGTGTTAAAGCTTGGGTGCATGCCCTTTCCTACACTTAAGAGTTTTTTCTCATAATATGATGATGTAATTATAAACTCTAGAGATTCCATGAATGATAAGAATCAAAGCTTACAAACAACATCATTTGAATTGAATATATCACACTAAAATCATAGCATTCATTGGATGTTTCAATCACAAAGCTAAAGATATTACCTAGGAACATTGTATATTAATTCAACCATTATTCATATACTTAATGATATAAAATATAGAGTATAGTTTATTTGGTGAAAATATATTAATATCTCATCTAAAATACTAAAGGCCCAATGGCTCATAGGCAAGCTTAGGCACAAAAAGTAGATCCTTAAGGGCATCCATACTAGTCTTAAGGTTTAATGGTGGTCACTTAGATATTTTTGGAACAAATTTTATAGAGCTTTTCTATCTCTTCATCAGCTCATTTCATACTCATTCTATCTTGATTTTATAGCCTAAAGGATCACCTCTTTCTAGGGTGAAGCTATGAACTCTGATTGTTGAGATGGAGGTTTTATCAATCATTTTGTTGGCTCTATTACTTTTTGTTCTTCATACTATGATCACCACATGCTTTCATTCCTTGAATATGATAAAAGAATTATAGAATTTTTAACCACCTGTTAGTTGGCAAAAGTAGTGTGTCAATTCTTCCAGCTAGTGCAAAGATATTAAAATAATAATAATCTCAAATGATTACCTCATATAGATATGTCTACTAAGTTAGAATAGGTCCATACTTAGGAAAAAAGGGGCCCACAATTACCCCATAAAAAATTACTAGTCCATCCTCAAACTAGTCTTTCAATGCATTAGGCATGCAAAAATCTAGCATATTCTCCTTTAATTCAACATTGAAGTCCTCAAATCCCTTGATGGAAATCTTGATTTATTCAATGAAATTATCAATATCTATTGAGACGGAACTAAGAGTGAGCATATCAGTTATCTCTAATTATTTTTTGAAAGCCTCTAGCCTTTAATTTTCCCTTTTCATTTCTCCATCTAAAATTGCTCCTTATTTGCTAACCTTTGTTTTCAAGGCACATAAGAGTTCTTCTAGGTTTTGCTCTTGGTTTTTGATCTAGATGTTTAGGGTATTGGCCTTTGACATGATTTATGTATACCTTTACCATCATCTCTTCCCTATCCCCATTTATCTACTTTATGCATGCATTGATGATCAATGCTTGGTTGGAGAAGTTTATGAAGATGACATCGACTACTTTTGTGCCTTCTAGTTTTGCAAAGAGGTCTTCCACCTCTTTGATCTTTATATCTAGATATTACTTTATTATGGTTCATGGGTCCTCCTATTCTAGTGTCAACCCTATCTTAAAATTTGGGATCATCTTATTGACTAGCATTCATACCTTGTCAACCTCTAAAAATTTTGAACCATCAATTCCATCCAAAGAGGGATGGCTCAGCTTCCTCAACATGCTCCATCAGTTATTGCAATTTCAGCTTCATGGCCTTTACCTATTCATCTACTTCTAGCATGATATTACTACACTTTGAATCCCTAAAATCATTGATGATGTTCTTCCACACTAATTTAGAGGCCATCTAAATGAGTACATTGGCTGACTTAACTAGATTCATTATGTGGGGGTTTATTATAATGGAATCATGCTCTTCTTCTAGTTGATTTATGCCTAGTAAAAACTTTGATGGATCCTCAAAATGAAGCTCATCCATATAACTATCAAAATTAAATGATAGATACTGGTACATCCTTGTGTCCATTTTAGGGGTCATATACTCTAACTGTATTAGTCTTCATCATTTCAGCCCTTCTATGCCTTTTCCCTTAGGCTTGGCTTGGCACCCTATTCTTCAGTGATGGTGAGCTCCATCTACTCTTTCTCTTTGGTGATATTGATTTATTTAGTGCCCTCCTTTAAGGTCTCTCCTCCTTAATTCTATAAGGGTTATTTGGACTTGTCCCTTTTAACCACTTATTCTTCCTTGGTGCTAGCTTCACCCTCCTATGCTTGTTGGTTTTCTTCTACGCTATCTGTTTACTCTTTCAAGGCACCAATATCACCTTAATTATCTCTAGGTGACCCTTTACTACTTGGGAATGACTATGGTGTAGATTCTTCTACTGTGATGGTGGGGGTGTTAGGCACCTCCATTAATTTTTCCTTATGGTTCCATGATTGCAGTAACCCTATTTTATTCTTTTTCTCTTTTATCCCTTTCTTCTTGGGGATTCTTTTTATCCACCTTCCTCTTATTTACTATTACGACTATATTTTCCTCCTTGTCCTTTATTTCCTTATCCTCATCCTTATCAATCTCTACCTGGGTCATGTTGACTAACCACATGGCCTCTTTTTTTTGATATAGCTCTATCACTACCTTTATATGTTCCTCATTGAGGCCCATTTCCTTCCACTGGATCCTCTTTTCCTCATCAATTTATGGAGGTTGTGTGAAGGGATATTTCAATGAATTTATAGGCTCACCTCCTATTTCCTCTTCTTAGATGATGTATACTTTCATCCTTCCATATTCTTCCTCTACCATCTCTTCATGTTCCTTCTTCACTTTTGATTCCCCGTGCACCTCTTAACCTCCATCTCTACCAAGGCTATTATGGGCATTACCACTAGCCCCTTAGACTTATTTTTTTCTTCTCCCTTGGCTTGGGTGAATTAATCCTTGGTGTGAAGGACACATGCTTATTCTTTCATGAAAAGGGAGTGGCTTCATCATCATAGGTGATATTTAATATGATGTACTCCTACATCTCCTCAAGTATTTCTCCCTTATTTTTTTGGGAGACTTATTCAATGCTACAAGCACAAACTTCATTTCATCACTGATATAGAAGGGGATTTCATCATCCTTTTCCAAGAATGTGCCTTTCTTCCTTGAATTCATCTCATAGTAAAGCATATGTATGTGCTCGAGTATGACTTCCTTTTGGAGGGGATGGATGTCCATGAAATTTGAGTCATCCTCCTCATCCTTGGTCACTTTATCCCCTAGGTCTACATATTAGTGCCACAAATTTCTCTTTTCCAAATCCATTATCTTAATCAAGATGTCTAATTATTATGTAGTGGGGATTCTTCAAAGCGTATCCCTAAATTATTTTGTTAAGAAGGTATAGGTGATATTCAACCAAGTTTGTTTCCATCTATGAGCACCAATCACACTACATAGAAGTTTTATATTACAATAAAATTTGCCATCCCAAACATATTCTGAGGGAGTTCCTCAATAATGCACCATTCATCTCTGAATTCCTCAATATACTAGCCACACCACCCCATTATGTGAGTCTTGTATTTTTTGGATAAAGTTAAGGGGTAGGTAAAATTTTGATATTTTAGCATCAAGGAGTCCTTGTGCATAGGTAAGACCCAAAGTTTGTCCTCATCACCATCTATCACTCCAATCTCCTTCATGACAATTAGGATTAGAATCAATCCCTAATGAAAGTTATCCCATGATGTATAACATTCCATCACATTCTTCACCATTTACTTTGATATGAACTTGGTGATGTTAAATTTAACCCCTACACCATGTGATAGGCAATGTATATGTGGGCCTTGGTAATGTCTACCAATTGACTACTAGGATAAGGTTTTGAACTAATGAGGCATGTAGCTACCCTCATTTTGGGGTCCTTGATATCTTTGATTAGGAATGTGAAACCTACCTTGTATTACCCTAGGATGTTTTAACCCTTTCAACTTTAACATCATCCACCATCATCTAATGGATGTCTACATCAGACTCTAGTATCTTGGTAATTCTACATATTAGGCATTGTGATATCCATATGTGCCTCCCTACAAAATAAATGTGATATCCATGGACATGTGATAGGAGGAAATGTACAAGTTCTTATATCTTTTTAAAACATCAATTCATTGAGTTGAGTTTTAATGATGAATGCAAGTTTGTCTCAGATGGAGACATCAAAAAAATCATGATTGATTATATATTGTCTCATGTGTCTACCATCCATTACACACTAGATCTTGTGCATTGTTTGAAGTGTGTTGGTTATATTCCTTGAGTTGATAGGTGTGTACAAAGGATGTACAACTCTTTCCTACCAAGTATTCCTTCAAGATCTACATCTCCTAGTATGATATTTTTGAAAGTGCCTCTAGATCAACCTTGGTGATGTTGTCTTTATACAGCGTACACTTTCTTCTTGGCTACAACCACTTCTATCATCCTTCCCTCTTAGTATCATTTTGTACCTTTGGTAGGCTAAAACTCATGCATTTTTTTCCCATTCTAAACCTACTGGTGTTAAATCATAGTCTATTTAACTTTCCAAATCCCTCAATTTTTTTTGGTTCTTTTCACATTCATGAGGTTTGTGATTTTGTCTTCAGCTCTTGAGATTTAATTTCCATTAATGGCAGATTTAGCATCACTCCATTTTTTAGCTAATTGATTCTTGCATAATTCATGCCTTACACTTCTCAATGTCAATCTTAAATATGATGAGATTCCTTTCTCTACTTAATCATTATCTTTTTGTCATATGTGAGTGCCTAATATTTCACTATTATGGTGTTTCTTCACTTCAGCTCTTCTTTGTTGGTCTATGTTTTGGGTGAAAATTATCTCAAGGTTTGTAACTTAAACTAGTTAGAATGTCATTATTTAATACCCTTAATTTCATATACCATCTTAAGTGAAGGTGATTAATGGCATGGTCATATCTAGATTTCTTATAATGCACAAAATATTGAAAATTTCATGAAAATTCATTACCACCTATGCATTCAATATGGATCTTTATGCCTCTGACATCACCTCAATAAATCCTCCAATGATATTTTGTAGGGAAGTGATGTGTAGTTAAAATAGTCACTTCCCACCTCACTTTGGGTGGATACCAGCATGTTATGATGATCTTTCTCATGTGTTTTATTCACTTAGTATGACCTTTACCTTTCTTATGGAAAATTGGGCACAATGATTCACATGTAAATGATTCAACCTCCATATTTCCATCTTATTTTCCTTATATGCTTTCATTTCAAGCACGCTTTCTTGTCTTGGTCAATTTTAGTGAACTTTCATCTCTTTTCCTTGACCTTTCCTACCCCATACAAATCCCTTACATTAGTCCTCTAGAATTTCACTCTCATTTGATAATCTAGTGTATGATCATGTTGTGCATCTTCACTCTACCACTTATGCACTTTTATCTTGTACACCTCTCTTTGTCATAAGGTTCTCAAATCATCAAATTATAGTAACCTCCTTGTGCCTAAAAACTTAAGTGCCTAGTCTTAGGTGATTAGAAATCATCCTAACTCAGATCACTGTATTGGTATTATGCTTAAAAGCGCTAGAATAGTTCTTTTTTGGGCTTGAAAGTGCCCTACATCTTGAATCTTGCACACGTAGATCTTATATGCCAATTTATTACGTTTGGTAAACTTCATGTAGCAATAACTTAGGTGTCTATAATTAGGCACTTGGAAAGCATCTTTTCTTGACTCACCTAGATAAAATTATGCATGTAAGTGATAGATTATTTCATTGGTGGGCTTCAAAGTGCCACTAATTCCCTCACCATCTCCATAGCATAAAATAAAAAAATCATAAGGAACTATTTTTCTTGCACCAAAATTTTATTCTAGTTATCATAACACAACTGACTTATGACTTAAAACTCAATCTCTCATGGTACAATCACCATTCTATTACCAATATGGCTTCAAGTAGTTGCCATTGAAATTCCTGTGGAGCATTTCCCCAATGAACATGTGTAATTTACATGTGCATGTCTCCAATATGTGATGGATGACATATGGGTCCATCCACCTTATCTATAGCTTGATTGGGTGCCTTAGGTACTTAAAGTCATAGATAAATACCAATTCTCCTTTAATCAGTACTTTGTTCTTGATATACATATCATTACATAGCTTTTGGTGTGCTTTTTTGATCTACTAGCTCCATATTACTTGGGCATGTACCTCATCCAATGGTTCTAAGTCCTCTAGCTTTATATTTAATGAAGCTTGGTCATTTGAGTAACTAATTCATGCAATGCATAATGATGGTACCAAAAATTACATCAATAGAATTACCTCAATGCCAAAAACTAGTTCGAATGGTGTCACTTTGTTTAAGCATTTTTAAGTTGTATGGTATGCCCATAATACTCATGACACTTGGTCATCCCAATAATGATTACCAACATTACATATTTTCATCGGTCACATTCCCAAGATTTTTTTGAATGCCTCAACTATGCCATTTTCTTAGGGATGATATGGGGTGATCTTTTGGTACATTACCATGTACTTAGTAGTATTTTCATAGTTTCATTGAGGAAGTGTGTTCCTCTATTACTAGTTCAATTGAGTGGGCATCCATAGCAACATATAATGTTCTCCCAAATAAATTATGTGGTTATGGTAGCTATGTAGTTTTTAGTAGGCACTAACTTGGCCCATTTGGTGAAATAGTTAGTTTCTACAAGAATATACCTTATGCCTATGTACCTTGTTGCAAGAGTAATTGGACCAATGAAGGCAATGGCTCATTTCTCAAATGGCACTTGGGAAATAATGGGGATGAGAGGTATCTCATCCTGATGGCTGGGATTCCCTATATACTATCATATGTCATATGTCTTAGTGTAATCCTTTGCATCTTGGAATAGGCTTGGCCACCACAAGACTAATTGAAATACTTTGCATGTCATTGCATCTCCTATGTAATAACCTCCTATAATCCCCTCATGCACCTCACATAGAACAAAGTCCATTTCATGTTATAAAACACATCAGTGTATGACTTCATCTCAACTTAATTTATATATCTCCCCATTAATGATCAAAAAGGGGGTGGCATAAATGGTGATCTGCTTCTTTTCTTTAGTTTTCATGGTCTAGGGCACAAACCCAGACATTAGAAATGCATCCATCTCTACCAAGTCTTTGAGAACACATTGGACTCTCTATAGTTTCACATATGACATGCAATATTCAATGGGAACTATTATATCAATAGAGTAAATGTAATACAAATGGTATGGTCCCAAGTTCTATTCCTAAGTTTCACCACAACTAAGATTTAGAATTCTTGATATAGAACTATCCATCTAGAAATGCATTGATGGAGAATAGGCTTATTCACAAGGTATTTAAGTGCCTCATGATCATGGAAAAATAAGAATGGGGTCATGGAAAAATAAGAATGGGGTCACTAAAAAATATTTCTTGAATTTCTAGAGGGCATAGACCATTGACAATGCCTCATGTTTGGTAGTTGTGTAATTTTTATCTGCCATGGTTAATTTGTGACTTATAAAGGAGATAGGATGATATATCTTGATTTCACCAAGATATGTTATAATTTCATCAATTGAAAATAAAAATGTATCAACATAGATGTGGAATGGCCATCTAGTTTGGAAATTGAAGAATAGGTGCACTAGCCAACTTGAGCTTTAGAGTTACAAAGGCATCCTCTTGTGTTACACTATAGTATAATCGGCCATCATTCACATTAGATCCTCTAGTAGTACTAAAATCCTTATATATATCTTTATAAAAAATTTATTATATCCATAATGGCTAAGAAAGGCATAAACATCTCTTTGGGTAGGTGTTTGGAGCTAAATGATAACATAAATCTTCGTGGGATCAACAAGCAAACCATCTTTAAAAATGATATGCCTAAGAAATATGCCAAAAAGATTCATGAAGATACACTTATTAATATTTAACGATATATATAGATTTTGTTATCTATAAAACCTAATGTGCAAGTTGTCATAATGGTCTCTTATGAGCCCATACATAGTCCAATCATCAAGTACACCTAGAGGAACTTATAAATAAAATCCTTGAATTTTGTGATAACCACTCTAGAGAATACATCTAGTCCATTTCTAATCCCAATGGGAATCATGGTATATGTTAAACAATACCATTCTAACATGAATTTTATCTTTGGCCTATCCTCCTCATGAATTTGAACTTGATGGTATCCATAGAAACCATCAGTGAAAGTATAGATTTTATAGCCTATGACTCCATCCAAGACTTCATTAGTGAATGGAGTTAGGAAGGGGTTAGTGACATAGGTAGTGTTTAAAAATTAGTAATCTAAGCAAATGTATATGCACCCATATTATTTAATGATAATCACCATTAGTATTACCCATTATGACTCTTAAATTGGGTAGATTACTCTTACGACTAGCATACCGTCAACCTCCATCTTGACCTTTACATAGAGATTAGGGTTCATTCTATAGGGAAGCTTCTTGATAGGTTACATGCCATCCACAAAATTTATGATCATTTTAACAATGGATAGGTGGATTTCATTAATTTCTTGGTAATTTCACATAAAAAATATTAAAACTCCTTCAAGAGATCCACAATTTGCACCAACTCTGTGTCAAACCAATATGCACCTAGAGTAGCATCTTTGGTCCTCCTTCCATGTTGATGTCAACTTGTGTGGTGTTGAGTAGTGCATAGTAGGACTCATTTATCTCTTTATGTGTGTGATCAACTTGCCTACTCCCCTCAATTTTTTTGATGTGGATATGAGTATAGTCTTATTCATTAGGGGCACTATCATCCACTTGTCACATAATCTTCCTCTTTCCTATCAAGGATGCCCAATTTCATACTTTCTAGACATTTGTATCTTCATCACTCTAATCACTTTTGAGTGTCTAATTATTGAATACATTTGGGAGAGATAATATTTTATCCCCAAAAATATCTTGCATGCACTCCTGTAAGATTATAGTATCCTCAAACATTTCCTTTTGAATGAATTGTAATGGCTTAATTAATTTTAGGTTATGTGAGGAAAAGGAGAAAGTGTGCACAAACTTCTCCTTCAAGACATCCCAACTATATATTTCATGGTGTATTTCATTAACACATACCAATATTGAACCATATTAAATATTTTATAGAACATGTTCACCCACAATTTCTTTAAGGAGTTTATGTCGTAGTCAATCCATGTTTCTTCACACAAGTATATGTGTGTTATCGGGTCTGGATAGCCAAAGTGTGAAGAAATGTCCATGTCTTCATTAATTTTTTTGAAATTGGTGTAGATGGATACTTTTACATCTTGTCAAGTTGACAAGTTAAACTTATATTCTTCCCACCAAGTGTCAATGCTTCTCAAAGTATACACCAGTGCACCTATCCTATCTACTTCCTTTGGGATGTAGGATTCTATGTCATAGACATATTATTCTATAGGATTTTCCCCCTCATATCTTGGGAGAACTACAAGTTTATATTTTCTTAGGAAAAAAACTTTGTTTCCCTTCTTTCTATTACAAGGGGACCCTTTTTATGAAGTATGATCGATCTAAACTTAATCAATCCTCATGGGTTTTGTCACCTAAGCACTCAGTAATTAGCACCTCTAGTTAGTGGCTTCATAATCTTATTCAACCCATCAATCACAACTACATTGGTAGTGTTTGAGGATAAATATCCATCATCCTAAGAAAGTACTCCTTGGTCATTGGGGTTGATAGTTTGGGTACCTTGCATTTTGATGTTGTAGATATGGTTGATCTCATCTTCAAGATCAACACTTTCTACATAAAGGGGTCCCTAGTCACTTGAGAGGGGATCATTACCCTCTTCATATCATTTTCAAAATTCATATAAAACTTATTGAAGTGCATTTTGGAGTTATTTTCATAGCACCATGGCCTACCCAAGAGTGTTGAATGATTATCTTTCTTAGCCAACTCAATCACTTTAAAGTCAACATGAAACTCTATACCCATAATATCTACAATAGTGCCTTTTATAATTTTGATTGGGTGCATCCTATATTTTTTGGCCATGAAAAGCACGTGATGGTAAGGCCTCAAGGATAGCCTACACATCTTCTCCCATCAAATTCTTATCAAGATATAAACCTTGACACTTGTGTCAATAAGGACCTCACACATAGACCATCTATCAATTGTGGAATTCACCAAGAACTCTTGGTTGTATTCTATGTTCTATGTATGCCTTACTTCTCATGCACTTTCCATGCATGGCACAATAATTTGAATGGTGTAGGGTGAAAAAATTTCAACTAGCTTCTATCTGGTATGGTATAAAATAAAATGCTTTAATAGTGGTAGCATCCCTTCTATCTATATGAGGCAAAAAATCTCCATTAACTCTTTCACCTTAGCCTCCTAGGTATCTTTCTTCTTATGGGAGGTAGCAACTTGCACCTCTATATCTTATACTAGTTGGAGTTCTCCTTGGAGGTTTTGAATGATGATCATGGCCTATTCTAAGGCATCCTTTTGTCACACAAGGTCAAGGTGAGGCATAAATTTAGGTTATAGATATGTGATGTGCTTAGTTCAACTTAGTTCCCCATATTCTATGTGCAACTATGGTACTAGCATAACTACTGACTTAGTGGTGAACCCACTACGAGTAGTTGTTTACACTTTGATCAGTTTTGTGTGGGACAGTTGCATCTTTAGAGTCCATTTCTCTATTTTTGGCTCACACCAAATAATTAATGTGCCCTTGTCTATACCAAGATAGCATTGGGTTAAATTTTTATAAAAGTCAAGGAATTCCTTGACTAGATGTGATCCTCAATAATACTCACACCTCAAATGCATTAGGTAGTCACGATAATAGTGCTTGATCAACCTATTCTTGTAACATGATCATAGTGGGAATCTTCTTTCTCTAGATCTTCCACCTCACCCTCTAGTTCCTCTTTGCATCCCATAGTCAACATTATGTTGGCCATATCCTTCATTTATTGTGTTTTCCTACCCTTAAGCTATTATAACTACCTACCATGTCCCTCTTTCTATATTTTTACGTATCTCATTAATTACTTGACAATCAATTATGGCATGAGTGTAAGCATCACATAACTTATAATAGAGGGTTTTATTAGCCAAACTAGCACATTACCACAATGGGTAATTGAAAACATCGTCCCTTATGGAAAAATTCATAATTTAAAAGTAATGTGCCCATATTCCTTTGAGGGTAATTGTTTTTATTATGGCCTTCTATCTAGCAGTTAGCATAATGTAATCCACTTTGATTGTGTTGCGATGAACTAGTGGTAAACTTCTATATTTGGGAGGCCATGGATGTAGTGCCTCAATTAAAGGGTTGATTCCCATGTCATTGTTGATGACTTCATCAACTTAAAGTGTGGATTCTATCTCTTTATGGGTGTCTATGAATGTCTTCATAGGTAACACTCTTCTGCAGGGTACTAATAATCATCCAATGAACCATTACACATGCTAGGAGAGGTGAATATCAGAGGGAATCTTGAAAAGAAGATTTTTAAACCTAGCATCATATATATATTTGAATTTTGAGATCCATTGGCTAATTTCCTTGAGTGTGGTAGTGTTCTACTATTCAAACTCAAGAATATCAGATTATTCAAGAATGCCTCCTTTAAAATGTCATAATCAATCATGGACTAGTTAGGATCAAATTTCATATACCATATATGAACATGATCAAGTAGAGTTGTTATGAATTAGGTTACCTTTCAATTGGACTAGGTTATACCCCAAACACAACATTGAATCTCACATTTTAACACATGTTCTATGACATGATATTCTAGAAGGTGTATTGACATCTTATAATATATTTGTTGTGGTGGGGGAACTAGAATCAAAGGCACTTACCCCATGGCACTTTTCTTGATGATGGTCCTCCAACACCTTTGATCAATTTATTATGCATTGACCCTATGGTTTTTGTTTGTGTTATTAAAGTTGATGGCATGGTACTACTCACTTGTGGCACTGGGCCACTCCTTATGGGCTATTGCCCAATATACATAATTGACATTTACTAAACTAGAATTTGTATGCTTATGTTTTGTGTTTTTGAGCTAGTTCCCAAAGGCTTAGAGTACCTTCACTTAAATCCTTATAAGGGATAACTTATTCAATCACAAAATTATTATCTAATTCTATGAAATGATTAAAGTCAATATTGATAATATGTTTAATTATCACTCTTCTTTCTTCCTGAGGAAGATCCAACACATGAGCTTGTACCACATATTCAAAATGGGTATGTGTTGATAATATATACTCAATGGTCAAATTAAATGGTAACCTATAGCATTATACACCTATCAACTAATGATCTTGGTCTATGGCTTCAACATTTCTCTCTTCTTGGCACTATTGAAATTCAAGAGATATTTCCCTATTCCCTTCTCACTCACTATAGATTCTCTCAACACTTATAGGCTCCATATATTCTATCTACCTATGCCTTTTCTTGTTATAATTTTGTCACCTGACCTCTTAGGTATCCATCTACTCATCCCCTTCCATAGTGCTTCTCTTACACCTCCCCTTCTTTCATATTACATTGTTCATAAACAAAATGACTTTAGCCTTCCATTCTTATGGTTTTAAAGTCATAATCCACCATCAATTTCTTAATCTTGGTGATGATCTCTTTCATAAACTTGCCTTTGGACTTACATAAGAATTGATATTATGCTTCCTTAGGGAAAGAATATGTTGATACTACAAAATCAAACACATAGATGTTTAGCACTCCTTGCCACCATTTTTTTACAACTTTGGTCCATGTAACATCAAGGTTATCAATCTTTTTTACTCCCTCCTTCATCCACTCAAGGTGCTTTCTACAGCTTCATATTCTATAGGTCTCATAAGTAGCCATCCATTAGTACACATGCTTAGGTAGTTCACAAAAGAAGACCTCATACAGAGCATCATACAAGTTATTTTGGACACACTTCCTCATCTTCTATTCTCTATAGGATGGATGCTTCAACATAAAGATATCTTCCACCTGTTCTAGCTAGTGCTTGATATTTTCAAGGGAAAGTCTAAGCATTATTCCTATACACTATTATAGTAATAAAATTCAACATCGGTCCTAGAAATAAAACCAAAATGTTGTATAGAAGTTAGTTATTCACTATATCAGGTGATTACCTAGCTATCCAAGTTGGTTCTAGAATGGTTACAACTAGGCACAATCATATAATAAACCCATGGCACTCAACATTTATCACTTGATTACACTTAAATTAATTCACATAAGATCTAAGCCTTATGCATGAACCCAAAGCATATCAAAGAAATAATTGGGGCCTACATTGGGCTAGTCATGCCATGACACAACTCCTTCTTCAAGGGGCTCAGTCTTTTATAATAATGGCATTTGTGAGTTTATCAATTAAAGCCATTTCTAGGTTAGAATAAAGGTCTATAGGTATAAATCCTATTTAGGTAGCTAATTTTGATCATATGAGTGCAAGTATATATCAGGTTGCTTTCTAGTCTGATGGTTAAAAGCCTATGTTTCATTATTCATATCATCTCTCAGTGTTTGGAGGGTTTAATGGGATATATTAGATCAAGGGTTCGTGTTGGTTTAACACTTCTAGTGTAGATGTCAAATCTTGGGTGCATGCCCTTTCTTACTCTTAATATTATTTTCTCCTAATATGATGATGTAATTATAAAATATAGAGATGCCATAAACTCCAGGAATCAAATCTTGAAAATAACATCATTTAAATTAAATTTATCACACTAAACTCATAGTATCCATTATGATTTTCAATGATAAAGCTAAAGATATTACCTAGGAACACTGTGTATTACTTCAACCATTCTTCATATACTTAATGCTCCAAAATATAAAGTATAGTTAATTTAGTTAGAATAGAGTAATAGCTCATCTAAACTACTAAAGTCCCAGTGGCTCATAGGTGAGCTTGGATACTATAAGGTTTAGCCTTAAGGGAATCCATTCTAGTCTAAAGGTTTAATGGTGCTTTCTTCACTATTTTTAGAACCAATTCTACACAAATTTGATATCTCCTCATTGCCTTATTTCATACTGGTTTGAGTTTGATTTTATATCCTAAAGGAGCACCTTCTACCAGGGTGGAGCTGTGTACATCGATTGTTGAGATGGAGTTTTTCTCAATCATTTTTTTTGCTCCTTTACTTTGTACCCTTCACATTATGATCACCATGTGCTTCCATTTCTTTAATATTTTGAATACATTGTAGAATTTTTTAACCACCTATCAGCTATCATAAGGAGTACATTTATTCTTACAACTAGTGCAAAGATATCAAAATAGCAATCATCCTGAATGATTACCTCATGCCGAGCTGTTTGTTGAGTTGGTATATGTCTATATTTAGGAAAAAATGGGACCAATAATTATTGATTATCTAACTATTTTAATTCATAAATATAAGGATAAACTAAGTCAAATGTTTGAAATTACTGATTTAAGCATTTTGCATCATTTTTGAAGAATGACTATATTTCAAGATAAACATTCTATTTTTATATCACTATCTTAATATGCACATAATCTTATTTTTTAGTTTAATATGCTTGATTATAAATATACATCTAATACTATTGAAGTTGGTGTAAAACTTGATTCAAAACTTGCATGTGAAAAATCTAACCTTTCCTACTTTTTATAGACAACTTATTAGTAGTTTTCTTTATCTAACCATTACTATGTTAGATATATCATATGTTAGTTGTGTTTCTTATATATTTATGTAGGATATATATTTGGATCATTTTAAATTAGCTAAATGTGTTAATCATTATATCAAAGGAATAATTAATTTTAGTTTATTTCATTCTACCATTGATAATATTAATTTATATGGTTATTGTGATGTTGACCATGCTAGTGACACTATAGATCACAAATATACTTATAAATATGTGCTTAAGTTTGGTGTAGATGTTATCACTGGGAGTAGTAAAAATCACTCTATCTATTCTATTGAGGTAGAGTGTTAAGTTTTATGAAATCTACCAAAGAAGCCATGTGGTTGTGAAGGTTACCTAAAAAACTTCATTTAAATGTTTCTCATAGTACTATATTTCATTGTGATAATTAAATTTGTATAGCTCTAGAAAAAAAATTAGTGCAACACCAAAGAACTAAATATATTTAAGTTCATATGCATTTTATCTGAGAGAAAGTACTCAATGGAGATATATATCTATAGTTCTATCTTATAATAAATAAATGGTAGATATATTCATAAAACCACTTGCTGCTACCAAGTTTTGTTAGTTTTGTGCAATATTGGGCCTTTCAAAGTTATCATTAAAGGAGAGTGTGCATGACAATGCAACTTCCTAAAAATGATGTGTTTCTTCTTATATATACCTATTTTCAATTTTAAAGCATTGTAAACTTTGTATGAAATTTATTTGATTTAAGTAAACTTCATCTGGAAGTTTTAATTTTTTACCTAATACATAAAAAACATACTTTTTAATGGAGGTCCTTATGTTATAAAAGGCTCTAAAAATGATTAAATGATTATTTAAGAGAAATTTTGAGATGTAGTCTCATAATCATACCAGCCTAAACTTACTTCCAAGTATTTTATGAATTATAATTCTTTTTTTTTTCAAAATGTTATGTTTGGCACGATGAAGGTTTATAAATTCTTCAAATGTGTACATAATCTAATTCATTTTGTGATGTGACTATGAAATTTATCCACACTTAACATTAAGGAGTAATGTTAGAGAAATTAATGTCTAAGTGGTAATTATTAATCCTTAACCTACATTGATAATTGATAAAATAAATAATAATATATTATTTATTAACATGAGGTAGAAACATCATGAAAATAAATAATATTATTATATTTATTTAATGTTTACTAAGTTTTAACTAATTGGATTTATCAAGATAGATGAACGCATTATTTTTACAATGGTCACCAGTCTTGGTATTTCACTATAAATAGGTTTTTACCTATTGTGAAAACCATATCGAATATGAAATTATTTTTCATATTCAACCTATGTGTTTTGTGAAGTAATATGTGAAGAAGTGAGAAGAAGAATTTATATTGGGTGTAGAGTTTCTCTATATATTGGATAACCATCATTGGTGGGTTTTTATTATCTATTTTGTATTTTTCCATGATATTTTTTTGTTTTGTCTCAATTAATTTGTGTGCCTATGCTTTGATACTAAATTACACTTGTAAATATGTCATGTGTATACACATTACATATGTTTGAATTATTTTAATAGTATATATTTGTATTAGCATCAGAACCAATTTAGCATCATGTTTTCATTGTTATTTTAATATCTATAATAGTTACTTTATATCATTATCATCTCAGCATAATAAATTCAATATATATTCTATTTGAGTTTTGTAAATAATTAGCCTACCTTAGAGACAGTCTACCATCTTTGTGCCCTAGGCTATCTCTTACCCCTTCAACCCTAGATCATAATATATCTATATTTTATGGCTAAACATAATATATACACTAACTAAAAAAGGTCACAATGGATGTATTTATGTAATTTTGGTGAGTTTACACATGTGAACATAATTTTGACTATATATAGTATGATTTAGGGTTCAATTAGGCCTAGATTCATTACAAAATGAATGAAAGAGTCAATTATTTCAATGGTGGATGTAACTAAGGAAAATTTAAACCCATTGACTTTAAATATTATTATAATATATGATTTGGATTTCAATTAGCTTTGATTTATTGACATATTAAGTCAATGAGTTAATTGGTGCTATTGGTGATGTGATTTTAGAAAACAAGAGCCTTGTGAACCTAATTTTGACTATAAAGGATGTGGTTTGAGATTCTTGACCCAAATTTCATAATAGAATAAATGAAATAGTCCATTAGTTAAATTAAAAATCAATTAGGTATATTTTGATCCCCTTCAGCATAACTATGAATATAAATTATGATTTGAGGCTTAACTAGATCCAATTTCATTAGATAATGTGGCAAATAATAATTTATTTCAATGATAGAAGCATGTTTAACATTTATAGGATGTGGTTTAGGTCTCAATAAACACCAATGTCATCATATAATGAATGAAATAGTCAATTGGTTCACTTGTGGAAGTAATTAGGTTTAATATGAGTGCCTTGAACTTAATTATTAATACACAATGTGATTTGAGGCTAAATTAGATTTGATTTCATCATAGATTGATCCAATTAGTCAAATGGTACAATAATTGACATGATTTTAAAATAATTGATCCACATGAACCTAGTTTCTATTGTATATGATGTGATTTCGAGTGAAATTGACTGTAATGTCATCATATAATGAACCAAATAGTTGATTCATTCAATCAAAGAGGTAATTGAGGCCAATTTGTTCACCTTAAACCTAAATGCAAGAGTAAGACATGAATTATGGGATAATTTTATCTAATTTTGTCATGAATTAATTCAATTATCTAATTAGTTTAATTAAAGATGTGATTTAGGCCAAATTAAACCCTGTGGACTTAATTTATGTCTTAATTAATTGTAAAGGATGTAACATATGGGTTAATCAACCCTAATTTTATCTTGAATATAAACATGAAGTTAATTCAAGCTAGTTTGAGCATGTTGGACCTAACTATAAGTTTGGGATTTGATTTTGGGATTAATTAGCTCATATTGCTTGACATATTAAGCTAAATATTCAATTGTTATAATTGATGATGCATGTTGGATTAAATTGAACCTTTTGAACCTAATTTTGACTATATATGATGTAATTTTGGGGTTAATAAATGCCAATATAATAAAAAAATAATCAAAATAGTTAACCAATTTATTAACAAAGGAAATTGAGATTAATTTGTGCCCCTTCACCCTAACTACAAGAACATGATATGATTTGGGACTTAATTAACTCCAGTTACATCACTAAATGGTATAATTAGTTAATTGGTGTAATTAGAGATGTTTTTGGGATAAATTTATACCCATGAACCTAAATTATGGATCAATCAATTATATACAATGTAATATATGGCTCAATTGACCTTCATTTTAACACAAACACAAATTGGATGAAATAAGGGATAGTTTGAGCCCCTTCAACCTAACTACAAGAGAATGAAATGATTTGGGGATAAATTAGATTTTATTCCATCATGAATTGATCCATTTAGTTAAAGGGTACAATTAGATATGCTTTTTGGATCAAATTTAGCCTCGTGAACCTTATTTATGGCTCAATTGATTGTATAGAAAGCAATATATGGCTTAATTGATGTTAATCAAAAATATAGAAGTGAAGGTAATTATGTCCAATCTAAACCTATTGATCCTAAATTTGAGTCTAAGAAGAGATTTAGGGATAAATTATCTCATGTTTTCTCACGTATTAATAAAATTAGTCAATTAATATAATCATTGATGTTAGTTGGATGAAATTGAACCCCGTGAACGTAATTTTGACTATATAAGATGTAATTTGTGGGTCAATCAACCCCAATATCATAACACCCTAAAATAAATAGTCCACCAATTTAATCAAAGAGGAAAATTGGGCCAATATGAGCCTCTTCAACCTAATTATGATAATAAGATGTTATTTGGGACTCAATCAACCCCAATTTCAATAAAAATGCAATCATAAAGGCAATTGGGGCTAATCTAAACCCATTGAACCTAATTATGGGTATAATAAGTTATTTTTAGCTAATATAACCATGTGTGAACCTAATTTCATCTATATAGGATGTGATTTAGACATAAGTAAACCTCAATTTCATCACATAATATTTTAGTAACGTAATTATATCATATGTAACTATATATATAATGTGTACATATTATAACTTTTAAATGTTACTTTAAAAATATAAAAAAATATTCATAAAATCTTTATATTTAACTTATTTTGATAATTTTTCCCCACGTACATTCTCTGCATTATTTTTCACCTTTTACATTGAACGAAAAAGGAATCAAGTTGTTTTTTCAGACCCTACCATCAAAAGATATCAAGTTTATCTAATCATGGGTAATGGATATAATTCAAATAAGATGAATACTTTATAAAAAGCATTGAATAAATTTCAAGTTTTTATATAAAAATAAAGGGTATGAATTCAAACCTTTCACTTAAGACAAGGTACAAAAATTAACCCTAATGAACCAAATGTTGTAGATAATTATAAAATCAATAATGATGATTAATTTTTACCTAAAAGTAAAAATTATGTTTTAATTACACATTCAAATTATGAAGTTTTAAATTTTTTTGATGATGAATCTATGCATGATGATTTATCCCTAACAAAGAATGAAATTACATGAAAATATAAAATGATAAAAGTAACAATGAGTAAAATCCCATGGAAACAATAAAAAATTAAAGTAAAAATGAATAAATAATCAATGGACATAATGATATGTAAACATAATCTCAACAAAATCCACCATTAGTAACACCTCCAAGGATTTCACATAGAAAAGGCAAGTACTTAATTCAAGTTGATGATTTTTTTAAAACCAATGTGTAATAAAATGTCTGATTGCCATTCAAGAAGACTATTTTATAAAATTTGGGATAATTTAGTTGAAAAATTATAATTTTATATTCATAAATGTCAATTATTTGTTTCATTGAAAATGAGACATATAATGTATACCCTATGACTAAGAATATCTAACATGGATGGTGAAAATAAAGAAATTATTGAAAATATACATGATCCATATCATACTATATGTGTGAAAATATGAAACAAATATTTTAATTCCACCTAACATGTAATTACAACTTGTGAAATAAGTGTTCAAATAGGTTGAAAAAACTTGATTTCAAAAACTAGCCAAATGTAGAACATAAATAAAAAATAATAATGAAATCAATTGGGATACATAAAATACTTAATGATGTCAATACCAATGAGATATTTAAATTACTTGGTAGACTTCCATGAAATTAAAAGTCTATATCCAATGTTCTCAAATATTTACTTGCATAAATTTGGAAAGATAATACAAGAGCTTCACCCGATACAAGATAATTAGTGAAAAGAAGAATTGTTTCTCATAACCAGGAACTGCATTCAAAATATTTATTATTTATGATTCAAACACAATTTTTATCTAATTTTTTATAAAAACATACATAAATTTATATTGTTCAAAGATATATTGAGATGGTTAAACTATTTTGTGTAAAAATAAATCACACATACACCACTTGTTGTAGGAAACATGTTAAATTTTCAATACACTGATGTTTTTCACCATATACATTGTACTTTGCATTAACATTTTTTTAGTGTGGAATGAAAGTTCTACCAACATCAATAAAATAATTTAGTCCAACCATTTTTTTGAAAGTCCAGGTTGATAATTTTTTTATAACAAAGCATATTTGGATAGAAATTGCAACATTTATGGTGGATTTCCAAATAAAAAAATTTTACCATGAGGATAATACAAGTTAAATTGGATAAGAAATAGTTTGTTTGAATAAATAAAAATATGTGACATAGCAATTAAAATATGCCAAATACTCATTTTAGAATTTATGGTCAAATTCAAGGAGAAAACTATTTATGAGTATGAAAGGAACACACACAAATCTAGATGGTTGGATGAACAATTCAAGTTAAGAAAGGACACATTACCAATTAGTTATATTATTTTATTATTTTAATTTGTTAATAATTACACATTTAAATCATAAATTGAATTTTATTCATATTATAAAAAATCAGCATAAGTTTTCATATTTGTGCATATAACAGTCATGCATGCAATTGATAGTATAGAACAATACCAAAAAATATTAAGGGAGAACCATTTCTAGGTTAGTAATTATTAATCACATTGTAAATATTATACGCAATGTTATTTTGAGATGTTCTATGGAAATTTGACCTAAAGGAACATTAATTTTAGTTAACATTATATTTGTTCAAATAATTACACATCATAATTCAAGATTGCATAAATGTTTTATTTATTGAACAAGATGCACATTACCATTGGTGTATAACATATTATAAATTTCATTGAGGTTTTCCATGGAAAAGGGGATCATGAAGGTGATGGATCATGCGTAAAAATATCCATTTCAAGATAGGATTTGAAGTTTGAATATGGTAATGATTTAACTAATGCAAAAACCATTATTGAATGGTGTGATGAGAAAATGGGATGTGGTGCTTGAGAAAATTCTAGTGTTTGTAGTTATTTATGGTTGAGGTAGGAATAAAAATTAAAAAATTATGAGTATTGTATGAACATAATAATATGAAGTGATCTCCACTCTTTTTGTATCTCAAATTCAGGGTCTTATAAATTTATATGAGAGACTAGGCATATTTATATTTTTCATGCATGGACTTTGTTTAGAATGAGTGTGAGTCATAAGAGTGGGTGGATGAATGGAGTTGTAGACCTATAATTCCAATCAACACATATCAAGTTATACTAATATTAATACTTATATACTTGACATCATCACATGACTTTAAATAGGTATCTCATCTAGTACAACTAGGTATAATATTAATCATTATGTACTAAATTCTCATTATCTATATTTAAATCATGAATAATTTTTTTTGGTTATATAGGGCATATTTTTGTAGTTATTACTAGTGAGGATAATAAAGAGAGAAAAAATTACTACTTATGTCAATGTGTACAATAAGAAAAAAAATTGACTTCCCTAGTCATATATGGGTAAACATAAATATCCAATTAGGTCTGTTGTAGTCATTAGAACACAGCTTTGATGATATATTATTATAAATTGAGACGTATGGTTGTTTGAAGAGTATGAAACACATAGGAAGATAACACACTTAAAATTTCATTCTTACAAAAAATATTTAATAACTCAAATATCATTGGATGCCATTAAAAATAATCTATGGAAAGGTTTTGAGTCTGAACATGAATCTATTCTTGATACTATCAAGATTAGAGTGGATCTTGGTGGTTCATTAAATTAAAATTCCAAGGTATGTTGAATTTTTTAATGTAGATATATTTAATTCTATGATTATTTTTTTGTATGTAATAAATATAAATTTTAATTATTTATTTTTTGTAGCTTATTAGTTAGTGATAAGCTTCCACATTCACGTGGTTTACAATTTTAGTAAGTTATTTTATATTATTAAAGCTAAGAGAAGCTTGATAAAAATACTCCATTATTATAGAAAAGGTGTTCTTAAGGTTAGAATGGGTACTCTATCTCTTGATTGGGTGCGATTATAGGATAAGAACCTGATACTATAATTTATACAACAACCTCAACATGTTGGCAGTGTCAGTTTCCTTCCATGAAGCAATGAAGGTGGAGATCTCCAACTGCCTCTTTAATGTTGAAATCATTTGATTTTATTGTTTTAAAGATCCTAAACATTTTTTAAAACATGCATTTACATGGATTTGGAGATCATGTTCATGGTATCGCATGTCATTTTCATATCCAAATGTATTTTAAGTGATGGATTTTTATATGGAGGCCCCAAAAGTGGATGCAAATAAAATGGCTCTTCACTATAAAAAAATTACATTTTAGGACTTAGTATTGTAATGTATACTATAAATTCATCTCCAAGGTTATATATAAATGCTCTATAATGAAATTAAATGGATTTAAAATGCACACGATAGCTCTTTTGGTTCATGAAAATGATTTACAGTTTCTATTTTACGTGCATCTAAAAAAACCATATTAATTTTTCCATGTATTTTACTAACAACTAAAAAAATGTAGTGTATTCATATATAAATGAAATATAACAAGGTTTCAAAGTTATTAACCAATTTTATAACTTGAAACACAAAACAATATCATTCAAAGATGTATTATTATAAGAATTTGAATATTTCATAATTTGGTTTTACTTAAAGGAATAATATTTCATACTGACAACTAACATTAGATTAAATTAGAGTATATGTATCTCATCAATAACACAAAACTTAAAAAATATCCTTTATGATATTCAAAAAAATATTTAGTGGTAATTGAAAAATATATGTATTCTCTATTCAAAATAAAATCAATACTATTATCAAGATTGAATGGTTTTAAAATACACCAAAAAAATAATTTCATAAAAATTAAAATATCAACACCATTTATTCAACTTTCAAACCTAAGAACAACAACTATTTTAACACCATTTTTTCAACATCGTAACCAAAAATTTCAAATACTAAATATATTTTTAAACTAAAATATAAGACCCTTCAACCATATTCATAACCAGATAACTATGATTTAAAGGATATAAAGTGTTTAATTCAAAATTAAATAAGGGGCACAAAGTGCCAAGTCCTTGTGGGGTGATAGCTACTGAAGAAGAAAATGATAGAGGAAAGTTTCCAAAAACATGTTATACATGATGGAGAAACATCAAAGGACTTTGTACATGACTACAATGAATTTTTATGGATATATTACTATGAACTACATATTAATTTGAACTTATAGGTAAAATATAAAATTGTATATATCAAGAACTACAAGTAATGTCTTGGAAATTCTATCAAATGTTAGTATTGAAACTTTTTTCTAGCCTTTTTTTCTAGATCTTATATAATTTTAACCTCATTCATGTTGCAAAGTGTTGACCATAAAGTGGATATCCATAATTATGGCATACATGAGAAGTTTAGCTACCATGTTAAAATGAAAGAGTGATTTGTACTCTTTAGGTTTTGAATAAACTATCTCCTTCCCCTTGGGACATAATAATTTGACCAAGATAGCAAGAATTTTATTTAAAACTTATAGTAGATAGTATAGCATGCCTGAGGTGGAGCAACACAAAGTAGGTGGAATAACATTTTCTATAATTGAAAATAGGTAGACAAAAAAAATTACAAGGAAAATCAAGATATTATTCTAAAAAATAGTTTGTGTGAATGGTATAAATAAAATGATCAAAAATATGTTTAGAACTTGATTCATTTATAACATATGTCATTCCCAAGTAAACTATAGGGACAATCACATTCATGTAAAAAAAATTAAAATTTCAAACATATAGGTGCAATTATTTTAGATAGTATAATTTTTGGATAGATCATAGAGAATTAGATACTTGACCTATAATAAACATCTTCCATTAAAAAAACATGAGGATTTATCTCTCTAAATTTTTTTGCCTTATATTATTTCATCATGTGTGTATCATATAAATGAGTTAGTGTTGTGAATGAGTTTATGGTAATGGTTATATTTCCCATGTATGTCTGAAAAACACCAAAAATATGATCTCAAGCTTATAGAGGGTAAATATGTCATTGATTAAAGCCAATAAATTGACTTCTTAGTATAAAAATTAATAAAAATGTAATGTTGGAATGGAAACATGCTAAGAATCTCTAGAGAGGGAAGAGATGACATTAATATCCTCTAAAAATTATCAACATTGTGGGAATAGATGGCTTGCTAGTTGGGATGCGAAAAAGAAATGGCCCAGTGTAGACACTCAAAAACTACACATGATAACTTTTGATGTCAAAATTCCTCTTAACCCCATAAAACCCCTAACATAACATTTAACTAGACCATTTAATACACCCCTTTTAACTTGCTTTAACCTATTTTCTTCTAGCCCTTTGATTGTTGATGGTTAGCCTAACTATCGACGACTGGCTTGAACATCGATGGTTAGGTCTCCAACCCTAATTTAAAGTTTTAAAGCATTGAATTTTTTTTGAAAGATAAATATCTCCCTAAATGGAAACTTGCTTTTAAAACTAGATTTAAAATGTCATGAATTGGCAACTTCATCACACTATCAAATTATTAACTTCCTCCACCCTAATTAACAACTTCATCCTATAAAGGGAAAAGAGAAGGAAGTGAAATCAGGGATAGACTGCAATATTGCATCCAAGATTTATTTAATATAGGTATCTAGCATCCTTTCAACAAGAAACCAACATCACCAGAGACTTGAAGCTCTGATAGAATCATTTTCAAAAGATGAAGTACTATCACTCTAGCTAAATTACTTCAGCCTTCCACCATCAAGTTTCAAGTATTTTTCACTTGTTTTCATTGATTTATCTTATTTATAGGCTTCCTTCCCTCTTAAACCCATAATTATCTTATTCTCCACCCCTCAACCCCATAACAAACCTTTGTTTTCCCAAATACCCAGTTTGCACCATCTTTTCTGATCATTTCTATATTTACATAGGTAACTACCGATGGTTAGCATAATTGCCAATGGTCACTTTAACCATCTACGGTTACCCAACCATTGACGATTAGCATAAACCACTAATGATTCACCTAACCACCAATGGTCACTATAACATAAAAATACAACAAGCTATTTTTAGCCCCATAACCCTAGTCGAATCCAAATTTATCTATTTCTACCTAATTATAGTACCTTTTCTAATTTTTTGGACCAGACCCCAACCATTTTATCATAAGTTTTGATTGGATTTACTACTTTTGGTAATTTTTGTATTAACTAACATTCCACTCTCTTTGTATTGCATTTCATTTATCTTCTATAAGAATATCTTTAATTTGTCATTTCTAACTTAATTATTATAATAGTAGATTGACAACCTCCTAGAAAATAGTATTATTATTGGATCTATCTCACACCAGGTAGTCCACTCATCTATTTTCTAGTTGCCCCCCTTTTATATTTTTTATCTATATGTTATTCCTTCTTAGCCAAAGAGGAGTTCCCATCATCATCTAGATTCACATGCACACTTTATTAGGTATTCTTATACACACCTTATTAATAGTTTCATTACTTGATTCCAAATTAAGGAATGAGTGAAAATTAATTAACTAAAACATTTTAGCACACTAGATGGAACCTAGTTCCATTTTTCTTCCTTTATTGTTTTCTCATCAAATGAAATCTAAAAATTTATTTTTGGGCTTAAAATAAACCTCCTATATACACTAATTGTCTGCTTGTCTTAGTTCATCTAGTAACCTAGAGGGAAAAATAATTAGTCATATCTTTCACACTAACTATCACACATTAAGCTAAACCAAAAATTAATTTACACATCAAAGCTAACCTGAGAAAAGACTTGACTAGGATTTCATTACCTAGTGGTAACCTTACCCCTTCCCAACAATCATAATTAGATTTCACCACCAAGGGTAGAACCAAATCAGCTCTCTGGTTGAGTATAAATTATGAACTTGGTATATTTTTTATAAGCACTTGAAACCCCTATTGTTATGATCTGTGAAGTAAGGGGATAGGCCCTAATACCAAGCCATGTACTGAAGTTCAACATAGATTTCTCTCTTGAGCACCTAAACTCAACCAAAAACCAACCTCAAATTTACTATTTAGTACCCGATCTACAAGCCAAATTTCCTCTTTACACTTTTTAAGGCATAAGCAAAAAGTGATCTAAAAAGAATCTTGTGATTTAATGCACTTTTAAAGTATTCATTGTTTGCTTTGAATTATTTTATTTTGATTGCTCTTTGTTTGAGTTGTGAGTGTCATCATATTATTTCTTATTTTATCACATGGTCTTTAAAATACAATAAATAAGAAACCAAACCAATCAACCACCTCCTTCTTCTTCCTCCATGGAATATAATTCTAATGATGAGATTTCACCTCATTTTTCTCCCCATCTTACCAGAATCCTAGTTATTTCTAAGGGTGACGCCAACTTTGCTACCTTCATTGACAACAATCTGGTGGCCCTTTAACATTATCTTAACAACTTACCTCACTATACCTCTATAACTTTAGTTCCTCCTATGGATCCTTCTTATGGTATTCTTATCAATTAGACTTTCACCCCTTGAATAGATGATAAGTTTCTCCTCATTCAAGTGGCACAATAGAGCCACCTTAGGGTTATGGGTGACCCAAATTTGAGGTGGATATATAGATTAGGGCTAGTTCCCTTGATGTAGCACTATAGATAAAACCTAATACTAACATCTAGGGGTGAAAAGGGGGAAGGATAAATAAACAAAAATTAATCTAGGGGAGGTGATACACCAAATATATGGTCTACTCACACCAATTACAATGCACTTGAAACCAAAGAGAATCCCACACATACACTTCATTCAATTCAATGTTCCTCTTCTACATAAATGTTTCAAACATGGGGTCTTGAAGAGATATTAGACTAGGAGGACTTAAATAATAGGTTTTCTATAAACACTAATGAATTAGATACTCAGTATACCTACAATCCACATTAGATGCTTCTTGATAACCTATAAAAGAGATCTCTCAATTCACACAAGGCACTACAAAGAGTAACATGTGAAGGTAAGTAAAATACACTTGCATAGGACCAACAACCAAAACATGCACTAGTTAAGTGAAATATTGAATAAGGTTAACTAACATTCTTCATTAATTCAAGGAAAAAAATTCATAACACTTCACCATACCCAAGTGGAGATATTTGTACAACAGCCAAAAAGGCCAGTATTTATAGTAATTATGAGAGGAGAGAGATAAAGGGAAGCTCAAGAGTCACTAAGACACTTTTCAAGCAAGGAGAATTAGTTATAACATCAATGGAATATAGCATTAGATAGGTCCTAAAATGAAAGTAATGATAAATGTCTCTTGAACTTGTTTAACTCCTTCATATGTGGCATAGATTCTATTTACTTGCATAATAAACTACCCTTAAAATCTAACCTCATTAGCATTCCTCATCACTAAGTAAGGTTAGGTTTGATGATTGATCTGAAGGGGAAGGGTTACTAACAAACCCCTACAAGCATTAGATTTGTCCTCAATCATTATTATTATTTTGACCATGAGAAATCATTCATGACAATCACAAATAATTACTTTTGATACACCTCTCACGCTTGGTATTGAAAATACTTCCAATTATATAATCGGATCCATGCACAAGGAGGGATGACACATGTGAAGAGTTTACATGTCCCTAGGTTCAGCAATCAAGCCTTAAAAGGCTTCCTAATTAGAGTTTCACCATTTTCACTAAGTGTTCATTACTCATTCACTATGATCAATTGAGATGAGTAATATGGTAGGCACACTTGAGATAATAGATAACTTAATTTTATAACATGAGGACTTATAACAAGTCCTAATCTCTCTCTCAAAGGTGGTTGAATATTTTAAAAGCTTTATGTGCCTACAAAACACACAAATTTATCAAAATAAGCCATATTTTACCTCTTTAATATAGGTAGGGTACACCTTAGTTGTATTTGGAATGTCCCTAGAGAGTCCTCTACATCTTCAAAAAACTTCCTTGGCCTTTACACTCCATCTAGATTCTTTAATTGCCTTCTTTCCCCAATCAAGTCCTTAATGAGGATTTTTGAGGTTTTTGGAGATGTTTTAGTTCTTAACCTTTGTTCATGAAAGTTTGACATCCAACCCCTCTCCAAATATTTTTTAGAGCATCCTAGTAACCCTCTCTAATATATCTAATGACCTCAACTTTCCATGAAAAGTGTCATGAGAGATACAAGCATCTTAAGTTGCCATTTGTGTCATTTTACATGCATTCTATGAGGTTTGAATGCACTTCAAGCCAAAAATGGATTCTTGGATACATACCCTAAATATATAAATCTTAAAAACTTCTAAAAACATCCCAAAAACATCTTACAATAATCATAATATCTCATGAAGAGATAGAAATGAAAAGACCCCCTTTTGAAATAGGCCTAAACCTTATTCAGTGTGTTTGCCTACAACTTGGTGGTTCAAACCTATTTTTTAGCCTTAAACACCTATGATATATCTAAAAAACATCATATTTACCTCCATTAATATGATCCAAATCATTATAATTCTTAAAAAATGTTGAAATAGGGAATGACCTCTCATTTGAAGTTAGGCTTGTACCTTGCCTAACTAGGTCTACATGCAAACCTTCTTGTCCAGACCACCTTGTCTGGTTTAAAACCTTAATATCTAGTTTTTCATGTTTTTTCATATGTATTTAAACTTATCTACCCTTTTTCATAAGTTACTATTCCCTCTAGTTCATGTTTTGATCTCCTTTTCCAAGTTTACAGGGTCTGTGTAAGGGGAAAAATGTCCCCTATCTGAGATAAAATAGGGGGTACTAGCCCTATCTACCTTAAAAAAAAATATTTGAGGAGATTATTCAACCCAAAAGGATTATTTTTAAAAAAATTTATCACCTCAATCCAATTATAGTACCTCTAACCTCTTCAATCTCTCAAACCAACCTTGCCTAGGAACATTGTTTCTAAGGTTTTGAAACATTGACTGTGTTTTGCATTTTTAGCCCTAATCTATACATGATTATAATTATATGATAGTGTTAAAAGGATATTATATTTGAAATAATGTTTTTTTGATTGTTTTCCATCCCAAATTAATGCTTCCCTTATCCATTTGGCCAGTCAGGACTGAACATGTCTTAACCCTAATTGTGAGAAACTCTTTTCTTGCCTTGCTTGTAGGTTGCCTATAATGATTGGGTTTAGTTATGATGTATATAGGTATCCTCATGAACCATAAAAATAATTAAACATATTAATACCATTTTAAAATTAATAACCCATCCTTCACACTTGGGTTCACCCAACTAGGTTTTATTTACTCACTGTTGTCTCAGTCCATTCCTTGCTAGTTGTAGGTGTTCATTAACTTTCTCCACTTGGTCATGATGCCAATAAGTCTTTTAAAACCTACCTAATGTTAAAAAATGTGTATCTCATCTGTAATTCATATATATTATCCATTTTGGCTCAAAATATGCCTTTCTCTCTTGATTGGGACCTTTTACAATTGTCATGCATGTAGGTGGGTGTTTTGTAGCATGTGATAGTTCTCCTTGACTTTGTCATGGAAAATGAGGGTCTCCTTTGATGGATTCCATGTTAATTTTACAAATATATATCCAATATAATTTTTATCTCAATTATTTAGTACCTAAACTCATCCTTTTCAAGACATGGGAAATGGGTCTTGGTTATAGGTGTATCTCAGCCCTATTGTATGGATAGGGTATGAGTAGGGGAAGTCAAAAATAGTTATCTATCCTTCTTAAAGGGTCATTTGAAAATGAAAAACTCATTAGAGACATCAGTAATTATCTCTATGTATTGGTAGGGCCACATTTACATTTTAGTGGAGAGGGAGACACTCTTAGGTTTAGGCATATAGAGCATCTTTGGGAACAATTTAATGTGTTTATGAGCATATTTAAGGCCCTCCAACATCATCCTTCACTACTCATCTTTCCCTCAAAAATTTAATAGTTATTATTCATGTTAGAGATCATAAGTAAAAATAATTAGGAGCATTGAAAATTCTTTAAAACTATGGTATATGTTATTTCCAAAAAGGTTACAAACCTCTGTTTAGTGTCTTTGGGGACAAAGGCCTTGAAAACTCAAAATTTTCTATGGGATGATTTATCAACCCTTATTAGGCTACCAAGGGTCATAAACATGATCCCCAAGGTATCATATTATTTCATATACCTTATGTAAATTTAAACTTGTCAATCATCCATCCATACAACACCTCTAAAACTTTACAGATGGCACTTAGAGGTGTATACTTCTAAGTGTAAGGCAGCAAGGGTAATATAAGACCAAAACAAGCCTAGGAAAATCTCTCTTAGTTATATTAATTCATATTATAAAATGTTAAGTAATTGGAACATAATTACATCTCTCCCAACATCATCATGATGTCATCAAGGCCTGTAGGTGCAAAATGAAATAGTTTGAAAGCATACACAAGCCTAAAAGAGGCTTCTTGAACATTTGAGACCTATAAAGCCAAAATATAATGAAAAAACTATATATAGGTGTTATAAAACCTTAAAAAACACTTGAAACAATAAAATCCATCATACTAAAGCAAAATATTCTAAAATAGGCTTAAAAAGTAGAGCCATCATGGATGAAGAAGCATAAAAAGATGCCTGGATTCTTAGTGATGGTTCATAAAGGAGGAGCCATTAAAATGAAAAATATTTCCATTGATTTAAAGTTTACTTAGACTCATTTTAACCACCAATATCATTCCTCCTAACTCCATATGTATGGCTTGTACCAAGTTTTCAATGTTGGCCCTTCTTGGCTTGCGAAGGCAAGAAAGAAGAAAATAAAGGAAAAACTAATTTATCTAATGAAATATCTACAAACCAGGCATGGTAAAGGTATTATGGATATGAATAGGCACATTCCCATGTTTTTAGCTAAAGGCAGACATCCCAAGTTTGTACAAGTGCCATTAAGGGTCTATTTTTAAGGAAAAACTTCTTATTTATACATGAAAATTCTTCTTGAAATGAATATGAGTGCATAATAACATTATATAATCTCCTCCATGTTGAAATATTCCTTGGTGATGAATTTTCTTCTTTGACAAATTGTACAAGTCATTAAATGAGCTAGAAATGTGACCAAAAGGTTATTTTTGAATATGAAACATGATAAAGTACTAATTTATGACGTAGGAAAAATTTAAAACACATAAATGACCACATAAGGAAATTTTAAAAATAATTTGATATTTTTACCATGTTTGACTAGGATTGAATTTTTTTGACTTTGGTTTGTTAGGATCTTAGAGTACAATTGATTACTTTTGTATAAGCAATTAAACACGGAATTGAAACCAGAAGTAATAAGTAACTAGAAATTAGAAACAACAAATAATAAGAGATACAAGAAACAACCAATCTATATTAAACTCTTCTAGAAGGAAATATAATGAATAAATCTCTCTCTCCTCACACCTCACAGATGTATAGTAATTCTCCCTCAAGAGTTCTCTCTCTCTCTCTCAATCAATTACAATCAACTCAATTACTGAATTATTGTACATGCTATGAGGATATAACCCTACTATATAGTATACTACAATACTAGGGTTCATGAGCCATACATTCACCACACTTAGATCCACCTCTTAAATCAAAGGCTCAAATCTATTCTCCTAGAAATAGAATTTTGGAAACGCACAGAAGTCAGTGTCGGTCTGAAGATGACCGATGTCAATCGACCCCTAACCGATGCCGATCAACCCCTAACTAATATCGGTTGGTTCTAACTAATGTTGGTTACTGTGTAAGCCTATCAACCTCCATATTAGCTCATTAGTGAATCTTTTAGCTCCATAACTCAATAATCTCCCACTTGGAGATAAACAACTGCACCTGTACCTGTACAACAACATCCTCTAAACATCTCTGGCTTGTTTCTCCCTCTTCAAGTTCAATCTTGAAGACCAACAAAAGTTGAATGAAGATTGAACTTCTCCTTTGTTATCATCTTTGTTAACATATCAGCAGGGTTCTTATCCATATGGATCTTTTCCTGCTTTAACTGTCCATCCTCCAATACCTGTCTAATGAAGTGGTACCTAAGCTGTATATGTTTGGTTCTTAAATGAAAGGCTAAATTCTTTGCCAAATGAATTGCACTTTGACTATCACTGTACAATATATAACTCTCTTGTTCCTTTCCCAACTCTTCCATGAACCGAGTCATCCAAATCATTTCCTTGCTAGCCTCTATGACTGCAATGTATTCTGCCTCTGTAGTAGACAAGGCAACAACCTTCTACAACTTTGAAATCTAGCTAACCGCCATTCCACCAACAGTGAACACATATCCTATGGTGCTTCTCCTACCATCCAAGTCACCTACCATATCCAAATCTACATACCCATGTAGAGAAGTGTTTGACCCTCCATAACATAAATACCTACTGCTGGTCCCTCTTAGATATCTAAGAATCCACTAAACTACTTTCCAGTGTTCCTTTCCTGGATTGGCCATAAACTTGTTGACAACTCCCACTACTTGGGAAATATATGGTCTAGTACATACCATTGCATACATAAAGGTCCCAACTACTGAAGCATATGGAACTCTACTCATGTAATCAATCTCATCATGTGATTTAGGACATTGTTCTTTGCTCAACTTGAAGTGTCCAGCCATAGGTGTGATTACCAGTTTGGCATCCTGCATATTGAACCTCTCCAACACCTTATTCACATAATCCTCTTGAGACAAAATCAAACTTTGATTTTTCCTATCTCTCTTAATACTCATGCCAAGGATTTTCTTTGTTACTCCTAAATCCTTCATGGCAAATGCGTGAGCTAATTTTACCTTAAGCTCAGTAATTTCCTGCATGTGTGAACCTGCAACAAGCATATCATCTACATACAGTAATAGGATAATATAACTACCATTATCCAATCTATTAAAATAAACACAATGGTCAGATTGACATTTACTAAAGCCATGCTCTATCATAAACCTGTCAAACCTCAAATACCATTGTCTTAGAGCTTGCTTAAGACCATATAAGCTTTTCTTCAACTTGCACACAAGTTTCTCCTTACCTTTGACCTCAAAACCTTCCAACTGATCCCCATATATCTCTTCATCCAAATCTCCATGAAGAAATTTTGTCTTAACATCAAGCTACTCAAGATGTAAATCCTCAATAGCAACTAAAGACAATACAGTCTGAATAGAAGTCATCTTTACTACAAGAGAAAAAATTTCACCAAAATCAATACCTAGTTTCTGTGCAAATCCCTTTACTACCAACCTGGCCTTATGTCTCATTTGTCCATTCTCTCCTTCCTTTAACCTGTATACCCATTTTTTTTAGTGCTTTCTTTCTAGCTGACAACTAAACCAAATCCCACGTATGGTTTTCTTCCAAAGAATCAATTTCCTAATTCATGCCATGCTCCCACTATTTCCTAGATTCTACCTGTATTGCCTCATCAAAACTTTTTGGTTCTCCACCATCAGTGAGCAATAAGTAGTATAAAGAAGGGGAATAATGAATTAGAGGTTTACTTACCCTTTTAGACCTCCTTATGGGTGTTTGAGATTCATTTACAGCTTGATGTTTGCCTAAATTTTCTTCTAACAGTGATCGATCCTGGTCATCTCTGATCGATGTCAGTCTGTACCTGACCAATGTCAATTCCTCCTGATTGATGCTGATTTCTACCTGACCAACATCAGTTTCCACCTGGCTGATGTCGGTCTCTGTGTTTTTATATGAGTGATGATTTTTACCCGCGAGCTCATTTTGGATCATAACCTCTTCCAAATCAAGATTGCCTTGCTCAGAATTATTCAGCCTCTTGAGCTAATCACTGTACATCACCTTCTAATTGGAAACTACATCACGGCTTCTAATAAATTTTTTAGTTTCTAAATTCCATAATTGGAATTTGAAATCTCCAAAACCATAACCAATAAAAGTGCACTGCATAGATTTAGCATCCAAAATATTTCTATTTTCTTTATCAATGTGCACAAAAGCTTCAGAACTAAAAACTCTGAAAAATGAAAGATCTACCTTTTTACCTATCCAAGCCTCTTCTGGAATTCCACCATCCAATGCAGTAGAAGGTCCTCTATTAATCAGGTAAACCACAATATCTACAGCTTCTGCCCAAAACTGTAAGGGCAAACCAACATGCAAGCTCATACTCTGTGCACACTCCATTATTATTCTATTCATCCTTTCAGAAACTCCATTTTGCTGAGGTGTCCTTCGAACCATCCTTTCCCTATGTATTCCACTCATAGAATAGTAATAGTTGAATTTATTACTGCAGTACTCACCACCATTGTCAGATCTAAGGCACTTCAATCTCAAACCTATTTCATTCTCAACCAAAGCTTTTCATTTCTTAAATGTATCAAAAACATTAGATTTTCTCTTTATACAGTAAACCCATACCTTTCTTGTAGCATCATCAATGAAAGAAAAATAATACTATGATCCTCCAATAGAAGCTACCTGAGCTGGTCCCCACACATCTATGTGAACAAGCTCCAACTTGTGCTTCTTCTTTGTTGACCTAGTTTTGAGAAACCTCACTTTCTTCTATTTCCCAAAATACAATGCTCACAAAAATCTATATCTATGCTTTTCAAATATGAAAGCTTACCTTTTGACTTAAGAACATTCATTCCCTTCTCACTCATGTGACCAAGCCTACAGTGCCATAACTTTGCATCTACATCTGAAGTAGATAAAATAGAAGGAGAATAATCAGTAATACAAGTAGATAGATAAAGTGTACCTACTCTCTTACCTTTTGCTAATACAAGTGCACCCTTGGAAACTTTCCAAGATTCAGCTATGAGAGTTATTGTGCAACCCTCATCATCCAACTTTTCTACAAAAATTAGATTCCTCTTCAGGATGGGTACATGCATGACATCCTTCAACACCCATGTGTTGCCATTCTGCAATTTCAGTTGCACTTTTCCTTTGCCAATAATTTTACAAGGCTCATCATCCCCTAAATAAACTTTTCCAAAATCTCCATGGACATAATCATTGAAAAATTCTCTATTTGGGGTTGCATGGAAAGAGGCACCAGAATCTAAAACCCATGATTCTACTTTATTATCTAAAGAAAATATAAGAGCATCCTATGCAACAATACCTACAACTTTTGCTTCTTTATTACCTTCATGCTGATTTTCTTTGTTATCCTTCAACCAACAATATTTCTTTGCATGCCATTTTTTTTCCACAATTCCAGCAGGTTATTCTTCCATTTCTGGATTTGGATCTACTTCCCATCTTTGACCTTGATTTTCCTTACTTGCCCTTCTCTCTTTGCCTTCCCCTACTTTCAAAACTTAAAGCATTCCCTGATGTTTCCCCTGTGCTTTTCTTGCAAATTTATTCATTCAAGATTACACAAACATCATCAACTTTCAAGATATTTGAAGCAGATGCAGTATTACTAACTACCATTACCAAACTATGCCAACTTTTAGGTAAAGAGCATAAGATTAAGAAAGCCTTAATTTCATCATAAAAAACTATTTTGACTGAATTTAACTGATTTACTACTGTATGGAAATCATTAAGATGACTAGATACAGATCCACCTTCCTGCATTTGTAAATTAAATAATTGCTTCATAAGATATACCTTATTCGAAGCTGAGGGGTTTTTTATATAAATTTGCCAAAGTATCCATTAACTCTACCGTTGTCTTTGCCTGTGATAAGTTGGAAAACACAAAAGCTGCCAGACTCAACCTTATAGATCCAAGAGCCTTTCTATCAAGAACATTCCATTCTTCATCTTCCATATCTGTGGGCTTCCTTGAAACCCCACCCAATGGTAAATACAAATCTTTCTGATACATATAATCTTCAATCTAAATCCTTCATAATTGATAATTCTTACCATTGAATTTCTCCATTCTTAGTTTACTTTCTTCTGCCATTGCTTTGCTCCCACTCAATCAAAAACCCCTGTGAATGAATTCTATAATCAACAAACACTAACACACTCTAATACCAATTATTAGGATCTTAGATTACAATTGATTACTTTTATATAAGAAACTAAACACAAAATTAAAACTAGAAGTAATAAGTAACTAGAAATCAGAAATAGCAAATAATAAGAGATACAAGAAACAACCAATCTATATTAAACTCTTCTAGAAGGAAATACAATGAATAAATCTCTCTCCTCACACCTCACAAATGTATAGTAATTCTCCCTCAAGAGTTCTCTCTCTCTCTCTCTCTCTCTCTCTCTCTCTCTCTCTCTCTCTCTCTCTCTCTCTCTCTCTCTCTCTCTCTCTCTCTCTCTCTCTCTCTCTCTCTCAATCAATTACAATCAACTCAATTACTGAATTGTTGTACATGTTATAAGGATCTAACCCTACTATATAGTATACTACAACACTAGGGTTCATGAGCCATGCATTCACCACCCTTAGATCCACCTCTTAAATCAAAGGCTCAAATCTGTTCTCCTAAAAATAGAATTTTGGAAATGCACAAAAGTTGGTGTTGGTCTAAAGATGACTGATGCTGGTCAACCCCTAACCAATACCGATTGACCCCTAACTGATGTCGGTTGGTTCTGACTGATGCTGGTTACTATGTAAGCCCAGCAACCTCCATATTAGCTCATTAGTGAAGCTTTTAGCTCCACAACTCAACATGGTTGACTAGACTAGTATAATGAATGTAGGCTTTAACCAAGGCTAGAGGAGGGATGGCTGAGGTGTTTAGACACACATGAGACCCTATTAGACATATGGGAACTTTTTAAAAGTTTAAATATGTAGGGTTTGACCCAATTTGACTAAAATTCAAATTTGGTCAACAATTTTAGAAATTCTTAGGGTAACATGCTTGACTATGTTAAGGACTAGTAGCCTTATCCCATCCATTGGGAAAAGGGAGTCAAATACAATCTAAAATAGTAGGTTCAGAATTTTACCTGACTAAAAAAAAAGCTAGTTGACCTTAAAATGCACAAAGGAAATACAACACACAATAAGACCAAGCAAACACATAAAACAAAGACACACTTGTGCTATTAATCACTTAGGGAACACACAACACAACAAAAAGAAAAATAATTATGTACATCTAACGAAACATACCTCCCTTCTTGGATAAAAATGAAATTACCTTGAATCTCCTTCCTAAGCATTCTTCATTTTGGATGCAGTACTAGATGACCCATGATTCTTTTTTTCTCCTTGGCCTATCATGTCCTTTGATGGAATCATCTCAAACAAGCCTCCAAATTATATGAATTATTTTTGACTTTGGAAACATGACTCATAATACTTTCCCTTTGTCTCATCATGGTAAATTTTCATCTCTATTCATGGGACATCTCGTTGGAAGTCTATGTCTTCTTGAAAGACCTCATTACTTTTCTTATTTGTTACAACCTCTTTAAAGCCTTCAAGAAGTGTTGTGTTATATAACTATAGTAATGTTTCTTATTCAAATTTTTATTTCATGGTTGTAAGAGTATATTCACATGATATTATATAATCAAATTTTAACCCTTATTCAAAATATTCATAGTCATTATGGATTACTCAATCATGGTTTAGAGCCTCTTAATGATGATACTTCTCAACATCTACTTGCTCCTCAATAGGGTAAGATTGTGTTCTTAGGAGTCTTGTATTCTAATTATCTTTATATTCTATGAACATTTGCATATATGTGTGCCACATGTCTTCCTCTTGAAACACATCACCTAGTTTACCATGTATTGTAGTCATCTACAAAGGACTTGTAGGCTCTTTGGGGCTTTCAACTTCATTTCAAATGTCCTCAAATCTCTGCCACAAGTCATCATACTCTTTTTGGTCAGCAACATGAAGGTGAAAAACAAGAGAAACTTCTTCCTCTTTGGAATCCAAAAGAGCCTCTCCCAAATTTTCTTATTTAACATAAGTAATTTCATGTTCATTATCATCACAATCTGATTTTTCTTCACAAGAAGTTAGCTCCTCTTAAATAGATGAGAGATTTTTCATTTTGATTCCTAACTCCTCAATTCTCTTGGCAAGGATTTCTTTAAATAGCTTCTATTGAGTAGAAATAGTATTTTCATTATGAAAAGAGGTAAAAAAATATTTGGGATGAATGGCATAAGGATTCTTGAATAGGAGTGGGAGGGAGTTCAGTAGGTTTAGTCTTCTCTTCACTTCTAACTTCACTTAGACATCCTTTTTCTTTATTTCCACAAGCTTCCACTACTTCCTTCCATATTGGGAAACTATAATTAGAATATTCTTCATGAGGATAAGATGCAAATGAAGGAATGTCATACTTAGAGACTTATTTTTTAGTTGCCATGATGGATTGCTTCAAATGTTGGTTTTCCAACTCAATCTCATTATCTAGATGAGCCTCCAACATCAACCTTGTTCTCTCAAAATATTCTCCAATAGTGATATCCCTCTTCCTTTGTATAATATCTTGGATGGACTTCTAATAAGGGAAAATTTTTGGGAATGCATGAAGGACTTGGGGTATTTTGAAACATGATTGGATTAAAATTATGAATAGGTGTAATTGACACACTTGAAGGATGTTGTGAGGTGTATTGGAGCTATCAAGATTGATTTGGTTTATGGGATTTCAAACTCTCCTCTAGGTGGAAAATTAGACCACAATCATCAAGAATTTCACCTATAAGGCCTTGCCAATTAGCTCTCTCTATAAGCATCCATTATCTCTTGACTAGTTGCAAAGCATCTCTCACACTCTTGACATAATCACTAGGGATAACTTGACCACAACCATTTTTAGTATCAAGGTCTAACATATAGTCTTTGTAGCCAATGAGGTCTTCTTGAAACTTATAATAGACTGATTTGGATAAAAACTAAGTGGACTAGGTGAAGCACAAGCTTGATAGGGCTGATTATAGGCAACTTAAGATTGATAGGGATCATGCAAATCTTGGCCAAGGACTTGCTCATATTGAGAGGGAAAAGGCAAAGATGGATATGTCTCCCTAATTTATGTTAAGACAAACTCAACATCAAAATTATCTATGAATCACTCATGAGAAGTGTATATAATAATAAAAAAACTTCAATTAGAATACCTGGACTACTTAACTAGTATTTTATGCTTGGATTTTCCATTGGTGCTTAGTAGAATTGCCTCTAAAGGCTAGTATGTTAAAGAGAACACCAAAACTCCTCAAATTATTGGAACAAGAGTCCCACCAGCATGTAAAAAACTATTGTCACTTGAACTTTCACCCCTTGAGGAGATGAAAAGTCTCTCCTCATTCAAGTGGAACAATGAAACCACCTCAGGGTTCTGGGTGACCCAAAATTGGGGTGGATCTCTAGATTAGGGCAAATTCCCTTGATGTACCACTATAGATCAAACCTACTACTAACTTTTGGGGGGTGAAAAGGGATAAGGATAAATAAAAACAAATATAATCTAGAGGAGGTGATACACCAAATAGATGGTCTAATCACACTTCTTATAATGCACTTAAAACCAAAGAGAATCCCACACATACACATCATCCAATTCAATTCTCCTCTTCTACATCAATGTTTCAAGCATGGGGTCTTGAAGAGAGATTAGGATAGGATGACTTAGATAATAGGTCTTTTAGAAACACTAATGAATTAGTTACTCATTATACCTTAAATCCACATGAGACACTTCTTGTTGACTTACAAAAGAGAGATTTCAATTCACACAAGGTAATAGGAAGAGTAATATGTGAAGGTAAGTAAAATACAAATTGTATAAGACCAAAAAACAAAACATGAACTTAGTAAAAACTTAAATGAGGTAAAACAAAATTATTCATTAATTCAATTCAAAAATTTGGTAGGGATTCACCATACCTAGGTGGAGATATCCATATAATAGCTAAAAAGGCTAGTATTTATAGTAATTATGAGAGGAGAGAGAGAAAGGGAAGCTCAAGAGTCACTAAGATTCTTGTCAAGTAAGGATAATGAGATAAAAAATCAATGGAATCTACAATGAGATAATTACTAAAAAAAAAGTAAGGATAAATGTCTCTTAAACTTTTTTAACTCCTCCATATGTGGCATAGATTCTCTTTACTTGCATAAGAAACTACCCATATAATCTACCCTCGTTAGACTACCTCATCACTGACTAAGGTTAGTTCTAATGATTGATCTAAAAGGGAGGGGTTAATAAAAATCCCTTACATGCATTAGATTGGTACTTAATCATTCATATTCCTCTAACCATAAGCAATCATTCATGATAGTTGTAAATAATTCCTTCTCATGTACCTCTCACACTTGGCATCCAAAATCTTTCCAATTTTAAAATATAATCCATGCAAAAATAGGGATTATACATTTCAAGAGTGGTTATCTCATTAGGTTCATCAATCAAGCCTTAAAAGGCTTCCCAATTGGAGTTTCACCATTTGCACTAAGTGTTCACTACTCATTCACTGTGATTGGCAAAGATGAGCAAGATGGTAGGAACACTTGGGAGACTAGATAACTCAATTTATGAACATGAAGACTTAGAACAAGTCCTAATCTCTCTCCTAAAGGTAGTTACATCTTTTGAAATATCTTCATGCCTATAAAACACACAAATTTATCAAAATAAGCCTTGTTGTACCTATTTTTTATAGGTAGGTTACACCTCAATTTCATGTGTAAGGTCCTTAAAGAGTCCTCTACATCTTCAAATCACTTCCCTATCCTTTACACTCCATATGGATGCTTCATTAATGAGGGTTTTTAAGGTTTCTATAGTGGTTTTAGGTTTTAACCTTTTTTCATGAAATTTTGACATCCAACCCCTCTCCAAATATTTTTGAGATCATCCTAGGAACCCTCTCTAACATATCTAATCACCTCAACTTTCCATGTAAACTATCATGAGATATACAAGCATCTTAAGTTGCCATTCATGTCCTTTTCCATGCATTCTGTGAGGTCTGAGTGCACTTCAAGCCAAAAATGGATTATTTGAGACCTCCACTACATATTTAATCCTTAAAAATTCCAAAAACATCCTAAAAACATGTTACAATCATCATAATATATCATTAAGATCTAGAAATGAAAAGTACCCCTCTTTTGATATAGGCATAAACCTTATTCAGTGTGTTTACCTACAACTTGGTGGTTCAAACCTATTTATTAGCATTCCATACCTATATTATAGCTCAAAAACACAAAATTTACCTCTATTAAGATGATATAAATCATTATTATGATTCACAAATGTTGAAATATCAAATGACCTCTCATTTGAAGTTAGGCTTCTACCTTGCCTAACTAGGTCTACATGCAAACCTTCTTGTCTATACCACCCTGTGTGGTTTGAAACCTTAATACTTGGTTCCTCATGTTTTTTCATATGTGTTTCAACTTATAATACCATGTTGGCAAGTTACCAAGACCTTTGGTTCATGTTTTGATCTCCTTTTCCAAGTTTGTAGGGTCTATATAAGGGGAAAAGTGCCCCTTATCTGAGACAAAATAGGGGGAACTTACCTTATCTTAATCACAAAATAATTATTATAGGATATTATTCAACCCAAAATTATTCCTTTTAAAAAAATTTAGCTCTTGAATCCAAGTATAATACCTCTAAACTCTTCAATCTCTCAAACCAACCTTGCCCAGACACACTGTCTATAGGGTTTTGAAACATTGCCTATGTTTTACATTTATATCCATAATATGTACATGATTAAAATTTTATGGTAGTGTAAAAAGGATATTACATATGTTAAATTTTTTTTGTCTTATTTTCCATCCCAACTTCATGCTTCCCTTATCCATTTGTCTAGTCAAGACTGAACATGTCTTAACCCTAACTATGACAAACTCTTTTCTTCCCTTCCCTGTAGGTATCCTTTAGTGGTTTAATTTATTTATTATGTACATGTGTCCTCATGAATAATTAGAACTAATGAAACATATTAATATCATTGTAAAATTCCTAATCCCTCCTTCACACTTGGGTTCACCCAACTATTTTTTCTCTACTCACTATTGTCTCAGTCCATTCCTTGCTAGCTATAGGTGTTCATTGAATTTCTCCACTTAGTCATGATGAAAATAATTATTTTTAAACCTCTTTGATGTTAAAAAATGTTTATCTCAGCTTTAATTCACATATATTCTCCTTTTGGGCTCAAAATATGCCTTTCACTCTTGATTGGGACCCTTTGCAACTGTCTTACATGTAGGTGGGTGTTTTGTAGCTTATGCTAGTTTTTTGTGACTTTGTCATGGAAAATGAGTGTCTATTATTATGTCTTCCATGTTAATTTTATAAAATTTATATCTATTATCATTTCTATCTCAATGATTTAGTACCTAAACTCCTCCTTTGCAAGACATGAAAAATGGGTCTTGGTTGTAGGTATATCTCAGACCTATTATATAGATAGGGTATGAGCAAGGGAAGTCAAAAATAGTGCTATATCCTTCTTAGAAGGTCATTGGAAGATTAAAAACTCATTGGAGTCATCATGAATTATCTTTATGTATTATTAGGGTCTCATTTTAATTCTAGTGGAGAGGAAGACACTCTTAGGTTTAGGCCTATAGACATCATTAAAACAAGTTAATGTGTTTATGAGCATATTTGAGGCCATCAAACATCATCCTCCACTACTCATATTTCCCTCAAACCTTTCAAAGCTATTGTTCATGTTAGAGACTACAAAGCCAAATAATTAGGAGCATTGAAAAGTCTTTGAAACTATGGTATACATTATTTATACAGAGATTATAGACCTTTGTTTAGTGTCTTTGGGGACAAAGGCCCTAAAAAATTAGAATTTGTTATGGGATGATTTCTCAACCCTTAGTAGGCTACCAAGAGTCATAAACATGATCCCCAAGTTATAAACTTGTTTCATAGACCTTAGGGAGATTTAACCTTTTCAATCATCTATCCATAAAACACCTCTATAGCTCTACAAATGTCACTTGTAGGTGTATACTTTTGAGTGTAAGGCAGTGAGGGTGATATAAGACCAAAACAAGCTTAGTAAAGGCTCTCTTAGGCACATTAATGAATATTAGACAATGTTAAGTAATTTTATCATAAGTACATCTCTCTCAACATCATCATGATGTCATCAAGGCTTGTAGGTGCAAAATGAAATAATTTGCAAGCATACACAAGCCTAGAAGAGGATTCTTGAACCTTTGAGACCTCAAAAGCCAAATGATAATGAAAAAAACTATGGAGAGGTGTTATAAAACCTTGAAAAACACTTGAAATAATAAAATCTATTAGACTAAAGCAAAATATTTTGAAAAAAACTCAAAAAGGAGATCCTTAATGGTTGAAGAAGAATAAAAAGCTACCTAGATTCTTAGTGATGCTTCATAAATGAGGAGCCATGAAACTAAGAAATCTTGCCATAGATTTGAATCTAACTCAGACTCCTTTCAGCCCCTAAGATCATCCCTCCTAACTTGACTTGTATGACTTGTACCAAGCATACAAAGTTGACCCTTCTTGGCTTGTGAAGGCAATAAATAAGAAAAGAAAGAAAAAACTAATTTTTCTAATGAAATATCTACACAATAGGCATGTTAAATATCTTAGGGAGATGAAGAGGCATATTCCCACATTTTTATCTAAAGGTGGACGTCCCAAGTTTGTACAAGTGCCATTAAGGTCCTATTTTTTAGGTAAAACTACCTCTTTCTACATGAAACTGCTTCTTGAACTAACTCTAACTTCCTCTTGACATGCTCTGACCTCCATATTGAAATCTTGCTTGGTGATAAAATTTTTTTTTGACAAACTATACAATTCATTAAATGAGCTAAAAATGTGACCAAAAGGTGATTTTTTGCATATGAAACGTGATAAAGGACTAATTCATGACTTAGGAACAATTTAAAACACCTAAATGACCACATTAGGACATTTTAAAAATAATTTGAGCCTTTGAACATGTTTAACTAGGGTTGACTTTGGTTGACTAGACTAGTATAAGGAAGGTAGGCTTAAACCAAGGCTAAAACAGGGTTGGGTGAGGTATTTAGACACACATGAGACCCTATTAGACATATGAGAACTTGTGAAAAGTTTAAATATGTACAGTTTTACCCAATTTGACTAAAAGTCAAATTTGATCAACAGGTCTGCCTCGCCATCTTATGATGGGTGTTACCTCAACCTAACCCTTACTTACTGAAGCCTTTTCTTCTTCCAACACCCCATATACTACCACTACCCAAACCCAATCCAATATTCCAACCTCTAACCAAACACATCTTACCACACCCCACACTTCACATATAGGTTCAACTTTACCTATAGTTACCTATACTCCACCTACCATGGGGTTATATTCTACCCTTCCCTTTATTACAACCAATCCACCAACTTCTACCCTATTTCAAAACTTGGTGATTTTTATACCTCAAACACTTCCACCCATTAGCACTAGATTCACCACTCAACCTTAACATACCCAACCTCAACCCACTACCTCAACCATACCTTTAATTTAACCCACATCCATCCCTCAAAAAGTACCCATGATAACCTATCAATATGTCCCTAACCCATAATAATATATAACACCTTCCACACAACCATTTGTGTCAATCAACCCTTATATGGAACCTTATCAACCTCTTTTGACCACTTACCAATATGTGGCTTCTTCCATACCTTCTATCACTTATACAAACATAACTACCAACCAACCTCAATAGAATGTGCCCCTTAATTATGCAGCTTCCCAACCCCAACCAGATTTGATCAAGATGTTAATGGATAAAATGACCAACCTGGAGTCATCTATCTTTGGGTCTCATAACTTTTTATCCTATGATCAAATTTGTAATGAACCCATTCATCCATATGTTCCCATCCATTCTTATCCTCAATGGGAATTACCTATGTTTTCCAAATTCTAAGGTAAGGAGGACTCACAACAACATTTAAGAGCATTATGTCATTCTTATATTTGATCAAATTTGATAATTATCTCCTAATTCAAACCTTCCCCATGTCCTTATCAAGACCATCCCTTGATTGGTATAGTGCTCTTGCCACACACTCCATCTTCTCCTTCTCTCAACTAGTCCAAATATTTTTAGAGCATTTCTCAAAAAATATATCTAAAAAAGGTTTTATTACAAACCTCTATTCCATTAAGTAATTTGATGATGATTCAATTAATGATTTTATGGCTAGATTGAGAGGTCTCAACAACCAACTTTATTTCTCCCTACCTCAACCCAAATTGATTGAACTCTTCTCTTTGGGTTGTGCCAAACATATTGCCCCCACCCTTCAAGTTAAAACTTTCAAAACATTTAATGAGGCATTCACCATGGCACAAAAACTTAAAAATCAAGCCATTGATGAGGGGAAATTGAAATTATGGAACAAAAATTCTAGCTTTAAATCTAATGACCCTTTTTCCACCAAAACCACTAACCAGTCCAATACCAAAATAAAAGCATCCACAAACTCAATTGTTTTAAAAATTGCTCCATCTCAAACTATCAACCAAACACCTCAAACCAATTCTTCTAACCCTCCCTATCAACAAAATCAAAACCAAAACTGAGATCCTCCAAAGTAATATACTCCTATTGGAGAATCTTATGCATCAATTCTGGATAAATTACTCAAAGCCAACATCTACCAATTAAACCACCCCAATAGTTTGATGCTTCTCACCCCATGCTATGTTGGGATAATGAGAATGATCATTTTGCTTTTCACTAAGTCATAAGACATGACATTAATAGATGTAATACCTTCAAAAGTCTTGTCAAAAACTTGATTGATAGTGGATAACTTGCATTTGATAATCCTAGTGCACCTCCTAATTAGTCCCTTGACATTTTTTGCAAGATTTTTCCCAATCACACTCCTTTTACCCAACACCATGGTAATAAATATGAATCATCTCACTCTCATGAGGCACACACAATCCATGTCATTAATAGTGATTCTATTTTTAAGGAGACCATTAACTCAACCACTTCTTCCTCTATTGCACTTATAAAAGTGGTAGACTCACCTCCTATTCCTTTAGATACATAGATAGAGGAATCAACCACCCCTCCCTCTTCATTTTATGAGACCTTAGCTTTATCTACTTTTCCTTTGATGGAAACACCAAAGGAGACAACCATTGATTTAACCATTCATTCTTCTTCCATTCCACCTATCCAAGTGGTAGAACTACCCTCCATTTTTTTTGGACACCCAAAAAAAATAATGAACCATGTGTATTATTTCACTTAGGGAAAACACACCTAACTCACCCATCATACAACCATCCATGCCCTCTTTGGAAACTATCCCAAACCAAGAGAAATTTTCCTCATCTACCCAGCCACCAATTTTGGAACCATCCATAAAAAATAAGGATAGAGAAACCATTCCCTCTTCTCCACCTAATGGATTAAGATTTAAAACCAATGACCAAGTAACTAAACCCATATACAAGCCCTTTTCTAGGATATTCTATAGTGTAGAGTTCACTCCCAAACCTAACTTTGATGGATCCACATTTTGGCATCATTTTGGACTCCCTTATCAAAATAAATTTGAATACTCAGCTTTAGTTGAATCCACCATTAAACCCATTATTACCTCTTCACCAAATACCTCTTCAAAACCATAAGTGAACCATCCCAACCACTTCCACCTAAAATTGCCAAATCACCTTATGCTTCTCTCACCAAACCAATCAAGAACCTAGGAATTCTTCCCACACCTAGTCACTCTCACTTTCCTTTGAAGTTGGACTTAACCCCATGTAGTCCACCACAGAATAATCCAACTAAACCAAATAAGAAAGTATAGTTACCCAAACCTCCACCTCAAACTAAACCCATACCATCTCCTTCCCACTTACCTTCCATATTAAGACCCTATCCTTATACCATTCCAGTTACCTATTCTTCTTCTAATAAACCATCCCCCTTTCCTACACCTATGCCTACACCCATAAAACCCTCTAGTTCATCATTTTTAACTAACCTATCTACCTCTAATTTCTCACCTATAGATAAAAATTCACCATCAAAGTCTTCCATATACAAATCTTCAACCTCCAAATTAACCGTAACCAAGCAAACCCAACCAAAACCACCAACTAAAGCCATTCCTCCAACTACAAATTCTATGGTAAATCCTACACCCAAGAAGGTTCCCACTTTTAAAACCAAAAAACCCATCACCTCTAACACCTTTTCTTGAATCTTACTCAACCATTTTACAAAGGTTGTTGCAAACCTCTTCCATTATCTTACCTCTAGTCAAACCTTTTGACCCTTCACATCCTAAGCCATCATGGTTCAATGATAATTTTATTTTGCTTTACCATAGGACTCATGGACATGATTTGGAGAACTACAACACTCTCCAAACACTTGTCCACAACCTTTTGGATGAAGATGATCTATTGGAGGAACCTCCTTTGAGCCCATTACCTACCCAACTACCTAACCAACCTATCTAACAATCACCTACTCCTCCACTCCCACATAAGAGTGTAGAGGAGGAACTGAAGAAAATATCAAACCCCCTTATCCACACCATTCATGTGGTTACCTGATCTTAGGCCTAACATAAGGATAAGGAAAAATCTAAAGTAACCATCCCATGGAAATACCCTTCAACCCCTCAATCCACCAACCAAACCTAAACATCTCCACCCTCACCTCCACAACCATCAGAACCCAAAGTATGTATTTTGGAAGCTTCTCCCTCTAACCCTTCTACATCCATACATTGGTTAGTGTTGAAACAACTTTACCAAACATTGGTGAAAATGAACCTCTATAAATTTATCAACACCTCACCCTACCATCTCTAGACACTGATCAAGGCTCTGAAATCTATAGAGGTTCAACCAGATGATCCTTAACCTCTTGCACCCTTTATTGGATCCCTCTAACTTTCTATCCTCATCACTTTTTAGGATTATGAAATACTTCCTATTCATTTAGAAGATCTTGATCTTTCCATTTTCATCACAACATACATCAATCAAACCCACATCAAAAGGGTTATGATTGATGGAGGAGTTGACATCAACATTATCTCCTCCCATGCATATGACCAGCTTCAACTACCTAAAAACATCATGTCATAAAGTATAATGATCCTTCACTCTTTTAATGATACCATGGCTACTACCTTAGGGAATATTATCCTCCACATCCACTTGGGGCCCTGTACCATCCAAAAACTATTTTATGTTATAGAGGGTGAGTTCTAATACAATGTGTTACTCAGACACCCTTGGATCTATGCTATGAGTTGTGTCCCTTCTACCTTACATCAGTGTGTCAAATTTGAGCATGAGGGACAAGTTATTCCCATCAAATATAATTCTAGTCCCTTTTCCTCTTGTAATATTACATACTAGCATAATGACATTCTTATTCCTCCTTTATCTACCTCACAACCAACTTCTAACAAAACCACCCCACTAACCATAACCAAAACCTCTCCTACTCACAATAATGATGAAGCATTAACTATCTCAACCATCCCTTCATCCCAAATTCTGGTTGAGGACCCCTTGTATTCAACATTTCAATGACTCTCTCTTAGGGAATATTATCTTTTAGCCTTAGATGCTTTCCCTACTCTGCAAGAATATGGGAATATCAAATATGACGCTTCCTATGATCCTAACATCAAAACCATAATCCCTTTTGTATTCCCCAATAATCAAACAAATTTTATCTATGGGGGAATTGATCAACCACTTATGGGTCTTACCATTACCCTATTTATCCAACCATTCATCACCAATTTTCCGTACTTGGACAAACAAACCTTTTCCAAATCTTACCTTTATAGGTGAACTTGAAAGTGGTTTGGTCTTTGCCTCTATAAACAAGGACCTCATGAGTTAGCCATAATCAAAACTCAAAAGCCTCATGATTTCTTTGGCCTTGGGCTTATACCACTAGAAGAACCCATGTCACCAAAGCCCATTGCCACTATTGATGAAGAACTTCAATCCGCACCAACCCATCTCCCTCCAAATCTAAGGACTTTGATATCATCCTATCTAACTTTTTTTAATCAATACCATTAGTTTAGGCCCCTTGACCTATCAAAAGGATGGCTAAACTAAAACCCTTCCTCTTATCCATTCTAAAAATGATTGAATGTGATTCTTCTACTATCAACACCATCCAACATCAGGATGATGAGTCCATTTTCACCTACATAGGCATAGGGGATTATTATATTCATAAATCCCTTCCTCCTGAGAATCAAACTATGCTAAATGAATCCACTATTGATGTCAACTTGGGTACTTAGGATAACCCTCATATCATATAAATCATCCAATCTTTAAATTCCATAGAGCAACAAGATTACCCTTCTTTCCTTCAAGACCGTAACATAACATTTGCTTAGTCTTATCAAGATGTGCCTTGAATTGACCCTTCTATTGCCTTCCATAACATTGTTACATGTCTTGATGTTAAACCCATTTGGTAAAAGCTTTGTATAATTCATCCTTGCATAGCCCTCCTTGTCAAAGAAGAGAGTCAATATCTCTCATCTTTCAGCTTCATTCAACCCATCGATTATACATAATGGGTTTCTAACATCATTCCTATCACCAAGCCAATAGGGGGCCTTTGCCTCTACATTGACTTTTGTGACCTCAACCTTGCTTTCCCAAAGAATGACTTTCCTTTACCAAACATTATCCAACTTTTTGATCTTATATCTAACCATGAAATGTTATCTCTCATGGATGGTTTCTTAGGATATAATTAGATCTTGATTTCCTTAAAATATCAACATAAAACTTCCTTTATCACCCCATGGGGGACATTCTACTATAGGGTCATGTTATTTGGACTAAATAATGCTATAGGAACTTATCAGTGGGCCATGACTTATATCTTTCATGATCTCATCCATAAAATCATAGAGGAGTATGTGGTAGATATCTTTGGGATATCCAATCACTACAAAGATCATGTAGCTATCTTCGCCATCATCTTCAATTGACTAATCCATTATCATGTCAAGCTCAACCCCAAGAAATGTATTTTTAGAGCCTTATCAATAAATTTTCTTGGTTTCATCATCTCTCTTTATGGAATTTAAATAGAACTTACCAAATTTAGATCAATCTTGGAGATGCCTCCTCCTACCAGCCTTATGCAACTCTGCAGTCTATAGGGCAAACTTCAATCCATCCATCACTTCATCTCCTAGTTAGCAGATAAATGTCAACCCTTCCACAACCTACTAAAGAAAGACACCTCTTTTAAGTGGACCAAGGAATTTTAAAAAACCTTTGATTTAATTAAGGAGTATCTTCTTGCTCCATCTATCCTCATCCCTCCTAAGGAAGACCAAACCTTCTACCTTTACATATTTTCCGTAGACCATTCCCTAGGGGAAATTATCAATCATGATGATGAATATAATAAAGAGATATCCATCTATTACATTAGATGCACCCTTATTGATTATGAAAATTGATATACCCATCCCAAAAAAATCTACCTCACCTTAGCCTTCATGGCCTCCAAAGTTCATCACTATCTTTTTAATCATAAAACCTATGGAATCACTAGAATTTACCTCCTCAAGTATATGAACTTTAATCCATACCAAAACCAACATATGGATAAGTGGCTCATGCTCTTAGCTAATTTTGATCTTGAGTTCCTTCTACAAAATTCCATCAAAAGACAAGTCATCATTGGCCAATTAGCTGAAGCTCCTCTACCAAAAAATCAACCTCTTCCTCTTGGCTTTCTAGATGATTCTATCACAAATCTTTCTCAAGAATAACCCACCTACCAAATGACCATGTTTTTTATGGTTCCAAATTCTAACATGGTGGGGGTGTCAGAGTTATTGTCATTTCCCTCAATGATTAACCTCTTCCCCTTTCTTTTAAACTTTACTTTGAATGCACCAATAACATAATCAAATATAAATCCCTAGTCATAGGTCTCCAAACCACCCTAGCCTTGGGAATAAAAATAATTAGTGTCTTTGGTGACTTCCAACTAGTCATCAACTAAGTCAATGGATATTATCAATGTAAAAATGACATCTTCCTAGAATACAAACAACTTGTATACTTACTCTTAACATCATTCAATCATCACTTTATTAAATCAATTCCTCAATCTACTAATAAATTCATAGATATGATGGCCTCTCTTGATTACTCAATTCCATCTCAACCTACTGAATCTAAACTATTTTTCACCTTCCATCATTTTATCATACCCTCATCTATGAGTTTTGATCTTCCTACCAGTTAAAGTGTGGAAACATCTCCTTTTTAAATATGGTTATGACCAAACTTTTGACTACCTTAACCTTAGCATTATTCCTCCCAAACTTTCAAAGAATGATTGAGTATATTTTATTCAGGGTACTTCTTATTACACCATACAAAGGTGAATCCTTTATAAACATGGATTTGAAGACATCCTTCTCCATTTTCTATGTAACCATGAATATTCCCAAGCTATCAAGGAAATGCATGATGGAATTTATGGGGGACACTTTAGTGGTCTAGCTATTGCTAAGTGTATCCTTCACCTTGGCTACTATTGGCCCACACTCAATCAAGATTATTGTGACTATGTAAAGAAGTGTGTCAAATGTCAACAACATGATACTTTACATCACGTGCCTCCTTATAGCCTCTAAGTATCCAAAGACTATTGACATTTATTACAATGGGTCTTGACCTTATTGGGGAAATCAATCCCCATTATTCACAATGACATCAATATATCATTACTGCTACTGAATATTTCACCAAGTGGGTAGAGGCCATCCCTCTTATCTTAAACAAAGCTAAAAATATTATCAACTTCATCAATCATCATATCATTTCCCATTATGGTTTTCCCCATAATATCATAACTAATAATGGAAAATATTTTAAAAACCAGAAGGTCCAAGGTCTCTATGATGCTTTTGGCATCAATTTAATATTTTCCTCACCTTACTTTTCATAAGTTAATGAATAGCCAGAATCCTCTAACAAAACTCTCATTAAAATGTTCATCGAAGTAGTGAGTGCTTCAAGTTGGGACTGGTACTTGCATATCCCTTTCAATTTATGGGCCTATCATAATAGCATGGGTACTACCCCTTTCTCTCTCATCTTTGGCATAGAGGTAGTCTTGCCTCTCAAAGTCCAAATTCCCTCTCTTTGCATATCCTTATAGAAAATCCTTTCTAAGATTAATTATCATTAATAACATATCATGCATATTGAACTACTTTATGAACATCACCTTGCATCCCTTAATCGTCTTCATGTCTATCAGGAATGAATGAAGTGTGCATACAATAAACTCCTGAAAGAGTGATAATTCAACATCAGAGACCTTATGCTTAAGGAAAACCAACATGTAACTAATATGGAGAAAATAGAAAAGGTCAAGTTTTCTTTCAATTGTCTTGGACCCTACATCATAACCCATAAGTGTAGATCAAGAGATTATCATTTTTCTTCTCTTAAAGGCAAACCAGAACTTGAACCTTACAATTCTTTGTATTTGTGTCCTTCCTATTATTGAAATAATGATCAAGCTCACCTTTGTGTCTAACTTAAGCTCATCCCTTAGTTTATGATATTTTTACTTCCTTTCACCTACATATCCCTAATCCCCTTGGCAAAAATTGATTAAACATATAACCATGTGATTATCCATCATAGTTATAAGCCTTAACATAAATGTGGGAAACATGGCTCTACCCATGGAATGGTTCTCATGGATATTTTTCATCTCTAATCAGATGGAATCCCATTATTAGTTGTCTCTCAAACCACTATCCCCATTTATCATTAACCTTTTGTGTTAAATTTAGACCTTCATAAATGTAAACCTTAAGCGTAAATAGACTTATCCATGTCTAATATTGTATTCAAAATCACTTGGGTCCATATCTCTAGCATTGCAAACTACTCCCTTGGAGGATAGCTACTCAATAATTAAAAGTTGCTTAAAATAGATTGCTCACTTGAAGGACAACTATAAAAATCCAATTTTAGACCACTCTCTTGAAGGATGTCTAAGAAATAATCATCTAAAGCTTCCTATATCAATCAAATTTAGAAGCTTAACAAAATAATAAAAGCAACAAATAACCCTATGTCAAAATCAAAGTAAGTAAGCCACAATCATCTCTTCTAAGTTCCATTTTTAGAATTCCCACATTGACCGGTCTATGCATTATCCCACTACACCATAATCAGCTCCTATATATGGCATTTATAAACTTCCTATGTTGATCAGTCTACATATAATATTAAGGCATGGACTTATCTATTACAGTTATCTAGTCACCTATAAAAGGAGCAAGCTAACCCACATTAGGTTACCTTTTTACCCATTTAGCATTCAACCATCTACCTATCACCTCCCTTCCCTTCAATCCCTCTCTAAAATCAAGGGACTATGAGCCTACTTGACACAAAGTGGTCAAGATACCATCTTTCTCAATCAAAGCATGCTCTTTCAAAGCATTAGACAGGCTTATGTTGACTAAGTCAATGCAACTATGTTTTCTTGTTGTTATATCCTTACCAACCCAAAACATCATGCCATTTATTTGTTCTTTATTAGTTAATGTGGACATATGTTTCATAACTCTTATCTCTTTCTCAAATTTAGTTTTTTACATATAACTACTTTATGTTTTTTCATTATTTACTCATATCACATATGATATCCAAACATGAAAACATCACTCTCATAAATGCAATCATAACATTATGAACCATAAATATAATGAATATAAACCATATCCTACCCATACACAAAACATCATTAACCATAAATCATAAACAATCAAAACATACTATTATAACATCATAACAACATATTATCCTCATCAAATGTCATCAACATCATTTCTACAACTCCAAAATGCCATCCTATCTACAAAGTATGCATCATGTCTATAAATATTACCAATCAACATGCTTGCATTATCTATCACCTTACCATCATTTTATCTCTAAAACATACTGTCATAAACATGTCATGAACAACATCATCAAAAATCATCTATCAAATATTCATGGTCATGCTCAAACTAAATAAAAACAAACATTTTAATCAAAAATATGTTTTCAACCACATTATCATATAAATAAATACCTAAACTAAAAAAAACAATAGACCTATGCATGAAACATCATATATGTCATCCATAATCCATAAACATAACCACATCATGATCATAATCTACATCCATATCATCATCATCATCATCATAATACATCAATACATAATCAACTAAACATCATAAACATCAAAACATAACCAACATATCATCAAATGTCAATAATAATTAGCATAATAAACATGATCATCATATAATTCAATAAGGAAATACATGAAATAATGTATTCATGTCTCTCTCATTCATATACATCTCACATCATTAACACACAGGCCAATATCAAAATCAAAATCATATACATAATCTCATGTATCAGGTCCCTAGTACACCACTGCCACTGGCCCCATCTACACCTTCACTTATACCTACACCTACACCTACACCTACACCTACACCTACACCTACACCTACATTACCATCTAGTGGTGCCCCCTTGATATACATGCCTATCACAATGTCAAGGCCCACTATCCTTGAGTAGATATTAAAGAACCCCCTACTAGGTTGGACCTATATTCTCTATATCATCTCATAATATCTTAGCTCCTTCACGGTGGCCAAGAACCATATCCTTGAAATTATATCAGGTGGTCCTCATGTTACTATTGTGGCTGCCCCTACCCTCTATCTCAATGAATCTATCTCCTAAGTCACTAATCGAAGAGATATCCTCACCTAATCCCACTCACCAGTCACTATAGAAACCTACCCTTATAAGGTGATAATCTATGCCTATAAAGTGGCCACATGTCCTTGTAGCTTAGTAATATGGGCATATACTACTACCAGTGCCACTACCACCTAACCATCCTATGCCATTACCCTTATAGGTTCCATATCCATAGGTTATTTCCCCCCTTCAGCCCATCCAAAGTCAATCACTACATATCTAGCCTAATACCAAGCTACATATCCATCTACAACACCAACATCATTTATGAGAGCTCTGACTAGCAACTCCTCCTAGTCCAAAATGATATCCTATCACTGAGGCTCCAATACTAAGAACTCAATATCCTCCTTCTTATATTAAGGTAAATATAGTGGGATCCCCTAGACCAATCCAAACTTCCATTGCACTTGGTCAAAGGGGATCAAATCATTCTCCCCATCTCTCCTCTCATAAATCTAGTGCTAGATCTATAAGAATAATGTACGGTACCAGTGCTCAATCTAACTAAGCCAACCCACATATGGCTTCCATATCACATCTCCTAACACCAAAACCTCTAAATCATATTATAACTAGTCAATGTATGTATCTCCTCTACCTACCCCTATCAAAGCATCAATATACCTCAATCACATGAAGCCAACTAGAAAGGCTACCTAGGTAAAACCCTACCATGGTAGCCCCAATGGTCTCACAACCTAAATTTGCTCATATGCCCAATAGTGAAGCATGAAATTGATGTTAATCCCATATTTTTTATGTTCTCAAAATTCCCAAAGTTTCTTATAGATTTGAACCAATAACACTAGAGCCCATCTAAATACTATCCTCCTTAGCAACATCTCCACAAATACCCCCCGTAATAGGTATGGAAATCATCTATAGCTTAAATATAGCAATGAAAAACAAGTCACTACCATTATCATCATTATCAACAAACATCTATCCCATGGATCCCTTTGGTACAATATCCTGATCCTAAACCCACTTGGATGTCACCTAGCATGAACCTAGTCTACTCTATATAATATATCTATGTGGTATTCCCACTCTTCACTTGTAATATGATAGATGGGATCCCCCTAAATGGGTAGTCATGTGATCCTAGTCACATCTTCCAATAAGATGACCATCTCTCTAGTAGGCAACATGAAAGTGTTCATCACTAGGTCCCATCTTTTGATGAACACAATGATCATGGTTGTATCTTATGGAAAATGATGATAATAAATCATAGATCCTAGGACAACCATCTCCATGTGCCTCCAATCCTCTATAGTCATCACATCTTAAACCTCTATGAAGATCTTAGGGACATGGTCCCTCATCTAAATCTAATTGCACACCTACATCATAATCACATTAGTACTGTATACTTAGTTTTCCACTTATAACTAAATATTAACCTAGACCTACCTTTTCCAACCTTTTATAGTGAAACCCATTTCACATCCATCTAACATGACCTTGTACCTTTATCTGAAACCAACACTCACATTTGATTTTGAACACTTACCTTGATTTGCTAAATTCTACCTCACGATCCCCTATCCTATCTCAATTTTACCACCCCAAAAACAAGTTTAAAATTTTAACATAATTTCACTTTAAAAACTTTGACAATTTCCCAAAATATCAAACATTTTTATCATTTTCACATTTCACACTTTTTTACAACATGCTTTCAACAAACTTTTCTCAACATTCAGATTTTTAAAAACTTTAACATCTTTATCAAAATCACCATTCACTTCACTTTTTAAACTACATAGCCTTTAAACACTTTGACCATTGATGGTTCCTAGAACCATCGATAGCTTATTAGGGACCTTTTTAACCCCCAAGTTTGATCATTACTAGTTGGGTGAACCACTACCAGTTAGTGTGTGTGACCACCAATGAAACAACTCTCAAACTTTAGACCTCCTACAACCTCCAAACTCTCCTAAATTCTAACACCCAACTACATAAACCTATCGTACAACATCATAACCACCCACTAAACCCTTCTTCTATCAATTTCATTTACTAATATACCTAAATTTAATATAACCTAGATTAGGGAATCCATTTTTCAAATAAAACCTAAAAAAATCAATCAAACATTCTCAACTTCATCATGACTATTTACAAAATAAATCAACTAAATATAACTATAAAATTTATGACATACCCTACCTCATTTTATGATCATTACGATGGTCAAAGTCCTCACCTCACAGCTCATCTATGCCCTCATATATCCTTCATCGAATCTAAAATTGGTTAGCCTCAAACACTCAATCACCTAATCACACACCTCCAACTCAGCCAAGCTCATGAGTAAGAACAACAAATTTCACAAAATACCAAGAGTGAAAGATTCCAAAAGTTAAATGTGAAATTGATTTCACATTTTAATTTTAACCTCTAAAATTTTTAGGGTTTTTTGTAACCATTAATGATCAGGGTGACCATGTATGATTCACCTAGGGTAAACCACTGAACATCAATGGTTAGGGTCCTCACTTTTCTTTCCCTTATTTAAAAATACCTACCTCACTACCAAACTTTTTAAAGAACTACATTTGGCTTGAAGTTCTTTTAGATACTATGTCCGTGGAACTGTGAAGGTAGTGTTTGTTTGCCTAGTGCATATGGGTTCATCACAACCATCCCTTAGCAACCCACACCCAACCAACCACCCATTACCCCACATCCACCTTGACATTGGTCATTTTTGACCTAGAACATTCACATATTTTGTAACAACGTTGCATGATCATTTTGACCACACTGACCAACCTTGACATGTTGAAATTTTGAACCTTACACCACCTTATACACAAGCCTACCAATTATGTTGTTTTATAAGATCAATTCCTACCCTAGATACTTGTAACCAATACCAATCCTATCTATATGGCTTAATAGGCATGACCCAATCAGCTAGGACCAATGCTATAGACCGGTTACCCATGTCACATGTCCCTCTAGCATCAAACTTATTTTTACCAACATTGGTAACTTTAGTCTTTGTATGATCTTGACTATCACCCTTAGTCACATTTTGTACATGCATTTTCATCTCAAATGCCCAACCTTTTTATTTCAACCACCTTATGACTACTTATCTACCATTTATCCAACCCTGACCCAATTTCACTTTTACCTCATCAACTCTCAGTTTGAGGGGGAACACCTCCTCCCACACTCAAAATAATTAGACCTTAACTAGGATCTATTTTTGTTTTACATCTTGTTAGATCAAGGTTGTATAACAAAAAGGGACAAAATGTAGACACTCAAAAAATACACATGATAGTTCTTGATGCCAAATTATCTCTTAACTCTATCAAACCCCTAACTTAACATTTGACTAAACCATTTAATTCACCCCTTTAACTTTTTTTAACCCATTTTATTTTGACCCTTTGACTACCAATGATTAGCCTAACCATCGATGGTTGGCCTAACCATCAATGGTTAGGTCTCCAACCTTGATTTAAAGTTTTAAAGCATTTACAATTGTGTGAAAGATAAGTATCTCCCTAAATGGTAACTTACTTTTAAAACTAGCTTTAAAATGTTATGAATTGGTAACTTCATCCCCCTATCAAATTAGTAACATCTTCTACCCCAATTATCAACTTCATCTTATAAAGGGAGAAGAGGAAGAAGTGAAACTAGGTATGATCTACAATCTTGAAACTAATCTCTCTTACATATAGGTATACAACATCCTTTTATCAAGTAAACAACATCACTAGAGACCTGAAGCTCTGTCAGAATCACTTTCAAAAGCTAAAGTAATGTCACTCTAGCCAAATTACTTTATCCTCCCACCATTAATTTTTAGGTATCTTTCACTTGTTTTCATTGATTTATCTTATTTATAACTTTTCTAACCTATCAAACCCATTAGTGTCTTATTTTCCACCCCTCAACCTTGTAACAAACCTTTATTTTCCCAAATACACAATCTACAACTTTTCTGATCATTTCTATATTTATACAGGTAACCATCCATGGTTAGCATAAATACCAATGGTAACTTCAACCATTGATAGTTACCCAACCATCGATGGTCAGCTTAAATCACTGATAGTTCACTTTACCACTGACAATCACTGTGGCATAAAAATATAGAAAACTATTTTCAACCCCATAACCCTAGTCAAACCCAACTTTCTCTATTTTTGCTTGATTATAATAACTTTTCTAATTTTATGGACTAAACCCCGACCATTTTAGCATAATTATTGATTGGCTTCACTACTTTTGGTCATTTTCCTATTAACTAGCATTCTACTTTATTTGTATTGTATTTCATTTATCTTATGCAAGTAGATCTTTACTTTATCATTCCTAACTTAATTATTATAATAGTGGATTGACGACCTCCTAGAAAGAAATGCACTTCTTATATATAGCTCATACTAGGTAGTCCACTCATTTATTTGCTAATAGCCCCCCTTTTTAGTATCTTTCTTATCTATAGGTTATTCCTTCCTAGCCAAAGAGGAGTTCCCATCATCATCTAGATTCACACGTGCACTTTATTAGGTATTCTTCTACACACCCTATTAATATTTTTGTTACTTCCAAATTAAAGGATGAGTGAAAATTAATTAACTAAAACACCCAGTATGACAATCCAATTGCACCACCCATCTCCTACAATGGGAATTCACCACCATTGCAAGCTATAAAAGATCCATCAAACCTAGTTATCATGACTAAGTGAAGAAAATGAAGCATTCAACAATGGTCTTTGAAAATTCATTAATTTTGATTTTGAGTTGGAAGGTTGTGTTATGATGCTACTGATGGCAACTGATAGCAGTAAATACTAATGGATTGATTACAAAAAATCATAGTTTTACAATGGTAACTTTTTTTATTCCAATAATAAATTATGACTGCACTCCATTGCAGATAATTTATGACAATACACACCTTATCATTATTTAATGATAACATGAGGATTAAAATGAATATATTTTATTTGTATCCTGATTCTCCAAATTTATTTTTTGGTGCTCACTACATCGATTAAAGTGAAGGCTCCCATAAAAAATATATTTTTTGACCAATAAGAACACTCAAAATAATATTTTTTATTTTCCTTGTTAAATAACATGCTATTTCTTCTTGCAAAAGTTTGAGTCATTTTTTGACATGCAAATCAATAATGTTTGATTGGTCAAAATAATAAATATTAATTCTAGGTTAATGGAAATTTTTTAATAGTTCTCCCTCTAGGACTAATAAAATATAAAAACAAAAACATATATCTACTATTTCAACCATGTCTTATCAAATGGGCCATATAAATTACATATTGATGCAGCTTTATTGGTTACATACAACCCAAAAAATAACTTATCTTGGCCAAAATATATTCATATCAACTTATTGTAAATAGTTTAATCTCATTTTCATTGAAAAATGAAATGCCTTTGAGTCACATCAAGGATAAAAAACATTATGGATTAGAAAGGTAACAAATAATACCATATATGAAACTATTTTTGTTATCATTTCACTTAGTAATAACTATAACATAAATATTCATAATAATCTATTAAAAAAATATGATACTCTCCATGTAATGAAAAATAACTCAGCCATAATTTGATATAGTCAATATATCATTTTTTCCCAAAAAAAGACTTATTTTATTTTCGAAATTATTCATACCAAGTTATCATAGGCTCATAAAATATTTGTTTAAAAATTATCAATTTGATTAGACAAATGAATCTCATTCATACCATAAACATGAGGTCATTCAAATAAGCTATTAACCTCTATGAAATAAATTTAGATCTATGCTATGCTCTTAGGATTTGAAATTAAAATGAACTAATAAAGACCTAAAAATCCAAGAAACATCAAGAACATCACATCTCACAATTTTTGCATTGAACACATAGTAAAAGGGCATAAGTTGAAAATATTTTACATCAATTTTAAATACAACTTCCATGTTTTTTCGTTAATGTAAATTTATGTCAAAAATAAAGAAAAATCACCTTTCAAAACATTTAGAAACTTGTAAAAAAATACCAAAAATACCATGCCTTGACTAAGCTTCAAAACATTAGAAATATCAATCATATGCTAAATTTCAAATAAACTATATATCTATTTCTTATATTATGTAATAAA
>JARHVA010003744.1:482500-525000 GCA_037957365.1 Torreya grandis | reverse complement strand
CCTATACAGATGGGTAAACCATGAAATGTCCAAAATCCCTAGTCTAGGCACTTATGCATGCTTAAGAGGAATTTGAAGCATTTTTCATGAAACTTTTAGGTTTTAATGCTTTTAATATGTTAATTTATGTCTAAGACACCTTTTCACAATTTAATCTCTTAAGGATGGGCCTTTTAAATAACTTTATAGACCTATAACTTCTCCTTTTAGCTTGCAAAACTATGTTTTCCTCATATTTTGACGAAGTGGCCAACTTGAAAATATAGTATAATATTTTATAAGACCTAAATATGTGTTTTATATTTTAATTAACCTTTATATAGTCTCAATGGACCTATTTAACTATTTTGGAAGCCAAATAACATCTTATTTCTTCAGATAGACACCTATATCCATGCATTTTGTATAATTATGTACATTTGTACCTTTTCATGTGATAAATAATACTTTAGAAGATTAATAAGATACCTTATAAATTAATTAAAATTATTTTAAGGTAGATTAAATTCATAAGAAACCTCTAAAGGGTATATCTTTCTCATTGGGTTACTATAAGAGTTTAATAAGGGTTTTTGGTGTCTTCCTTTCTTAAATATTGTTCTTAGAGAACATATCATTTATCTCCTTCCTAATTACATAAATTTGAATTTTTGGTACCTATGAATAATCCCCAAACATCAATTATTACCATAAAAACTCTTCTTCAATATCTAAGCAAAACTTTGACATTCTCAGGCTCTTGACAAGGTGAAAAGAGGTTTCCTAAGTACTCTGACTTCTAAGAAATAGTTCATACTAATGTGGATTGGGAATAATAAATGAGTGTTATGGTTTTGAATTATAATACCCATTTAATCACCTAAAATATCTAATTTATACCATGCACTACCTTGATAGAGTTTTGAGCTACACAAAAAGACATCTCAAGCATGAGAGACTGTGTAAAGGGTTGAGAGAATGGTCTTAAGCTATAAAAAAAACTTCAAATATTCACCATAAAATGGATTAATTTTAAATATTATTGAGATATAATATTATATACCTATAAATTATCTTCAATGAGCAATGGCCTCTAAAAGGTTTTGTAATTTGGACTACTTGCTCATGAGGGTTTAGGAGTCAAAAAACCAATTTAACCTTAGAGGTCTTTCTCTATCTTTCTCCACTATATAAGGGTAAAAATATTCATGTAAATATTTTCCATAATATTTTTCATCTCCTATATTTCTTCAAATTTCTTGTATAATCTTCAATAGATCACTCTCCATCATAAATATACACACAGAGAACTATGTGTAGGTTGTAGATTCAACATGCCTGTTAACCTTGCTACCCATTTATACTAAATGATAATATTACATGGAATTAATTATATCTATGTATAGTACCATTTTATTTTTATTTTACTCTATTTTACCTATTTTTATTCAAACCAATAAAGCATTTCAATCTTGACTAGGCAGGCAACTTATAGACTTATTTAGATGAGTGTATGCAGAATTTGAGTGACCCCTACTTGGTCATCTCTTTAACCTTATATAGCTATAATTTGTTTCAAATTATTTATTTTAATTTATAATTTAATGACATAGGCTCCCATTATACTATCATTAATTCATTCATTTATCTTTTCAAGTTTGAAAAGCAACTTGAATTACTCAAACCACCTGTAGGTATATATTAGAGTCTTGACTATTGTCTGAGGTGTTTAGGGTTATTATGTAAGTAATTGGACACCTAAATAAAATTTATCAAAAAATTATTATTTAATAATCCTTCAATAACCTAAACTTTAATTTCCAACTCACTATTCTCTATTGCATCTTCTCTCAAGTCTGAGACCAACTGAGCTACCTAGGTAAATCTGTCGGTATGCATTAGATTTTTAGGTTGTATCTTTGGGTTTATAACTTCATTAAAAATTTTAAAAATAATAATAATGGTATACATAAATTTTTTATAAGCCTATAAAATTTATTTAAAACTTTTTAACCACTTCATATCATTATTTCAATACTTACACAAGCCTTTAGGTATTTATTGGGCATTTGAATATAGGTGTTTGGTCTTATTCTCAATCTAGAGTTTAGAATCTACTCCATAAAAATATATAATTTAAAATTGATATTAATTTAATTTTATATAAACCTATTTCACATTCAAAGTATCCCACTCTAGTTTTCTTAACACCCCTTCTATTTGGCCATACATGACAAACAACCTAATTCTACCTATAGCTCTATTTATTGTGTGTTCATTGATTATTTTGAACATGAGGTATTGAGACCAGACATCCTAAATTTTCCTTATAATTTTCAAAATGTGGAAACATAATAATTTCTTCACCATGATTCCAAATTCAATGCACACAAGTCTTCTCTCAATACGTCTAATTATCTCAATTAGGCATGTATGGTTTATAGTGGACAATCTCCAACATTGAGTTATGAAAACACACTCCTCCATGGTTAAGGACCTTTCCAAATGTGGAAAAACCAAAGTGTTTCATTACTTATGACTTCAAAACCACTTCTCCTAATTCATATTTTAACAAGTACACAACAAATGTAGACCTATATGTCTACAGACCTATAGGTATGCATTCCTTATGCTTTAGAATTTGAAGAGGTGAAAGTTGGATATATTAAGCTTGTAACCACTTATTTTATGTTTAATTTCATTCATAATGAGTAAAATACTCTTATATACCCTTGAAAAATGAAAAACAAGACCTCATTACTCCATTATTGTAGGCAACTTATACACTTAGTACAAAAGTCTTGAAAACACTATTTGTTGCTTGGATAAAATGATATTAGAGTGAGCATAAAGAACAATTGTGTATTTTTATATATTTTATATTAATTTAAACATGATATATAATCCTTATAAACAAGATACAATCTAATATGAACCTTGAAACATCAATAAATAATGAGAATTATCATACAAATATGTAGAAATGGAGTTTTACTTGCCAAATGAACTCACATGTGCCAAGTGTGGCTTGAATAAAAAAATTATATGCTTGAAAATACCAATCATATCTCCTTAAATTCCCTTATGCATTCAAACTATTTCAAACTACTAGTTCAAAGAAGAAAAATGAGCATGTGGGGATTTTAGTAGTTTTAGAGCAGCCTAAAGTCTTAATGATCATTCATAAAGGAGAGGGGATGAATATGATGAAAAATGATGTAAATATTAAAATTAATAGGACCTAATCCTATGGAAAAAAATTCAAGACCCAAATGTCTCTCTTCTATCTGAATTGAGCATTTAAAAACTACCCTTATGAGGTTGTGAAGAGGATAATCAAGGACAAATAGCATGTTTTCACTTTTAAGACATGTGAAAACTTAAAACTCATATATATGACCTATTAAATACCAAGACACACTTTAAATGAATTTTCACCTACAAGTGGATACCCCAAGTCTGTATAAATTCCTAAAACTACCTTTTTAGAGTAAAATTGAACTACTCTGACATATAGACCATTATTATGACTTCCTTATGACATTAACACATTTAAATATAATTTATAAGATTTTAAAAGTGAAATGGTATGTACATTTCATCTTGAACATCTTTGTAAATGGACTTAAATCCCTGAAAAGCATCTTCAACTACAAAGAAAGCTAGTGTATATTGGATGACCTCATGTAAAGAAAATATATCAATCCAAGACATTCTAGGACATAAAATGGATTATTTACCATTAGTTATAATTCTCCATGCAAGAATAGTTCTTTGAGAAGGCCTGATTTGACCACAATGCAAACCTAAGTTTCTTCAAAAGCCTTAAACTTTATTTAATTACCTTAATTTCATCAAACAAGATTAGAAAGATTTAAACCAAGTGACTAAGTGAAAGGAATTGACTTGATAGACTATGTACCATCTTGACACATCATGAAATTCCCCTAGGATGCACTAGACTAATTTTGAAGGCATTGAAATCTTAAAGAAAAACACTACCTTAAATGATGCTAATAAGGCTAACAAAGACCCTTTGAATATCACATAAGGCATGGCAAAGATATGATCAAGGTTATATAAGTATGAAAAACAAAGTTTTTAATTATAGGGGTGACAAGTTTACCTATGAGTTTAAACTTGTCAACAATAGATTTGGCTTTGGCTACATGGTTGGATTAGATTCATGTTGGCCTACAATTCTAATTCTCCATACAAGAATAGTTCTTTAAGAAGGCTTGATTTGAACACAATGTAAACCTAGGTTTCTTCAAAAGCCTTAAACTTTATTAAATTACCTTAATTTCATCAATCAATATTATAAATATTTAAACCAAGTGACTAAGTGAAAGGAATTTACTTGATAGACTATGTACCATCTTGACACATCATGAAATTCCCCTAGGACCCACTAGACTAAATTTGAAGGCATTAAAAACTTAAATAAAAACACTACCTTAAATAAATATAACAAGGATAACAAAGACCCTTTTAATATCACATAGGGCATGAAAAATATATGATCAAGGTTTTATAAGTATGACAAACAAAATTTTGAATTATAGGGGTAACAGTTCTACCTATGAGGTCAAACTTGTCAACAATAAATTTGGCTTCCGCTACATGGTTGGATTAAATTACCATCCATAATTATATACCACAATTATGGTCACAAAATAATCCATAATGACACCATATACCCTTTCCCTACCAAGAATTCTTTATATGCTCCATTAAAATTTTGTTGCAGCCACCCCACATGGGGGTGATCCCATTTTGTGAGATTCCTATCCAAAGTGGGCCAGAATGGAGGAGGTGTGAGATTATACTTGTCAATTAAAGCATACTCTATCTCAAAATATCATAATTTTTCATTCCAAACTATCATTTTATAGTTTTATGTGATACCATATTAGATTTTGAAGAAGGAAATCAAGAGTTTGGAACATTTATGGTGAAAAATGTGAGTATTTTATTCATACCAAATGATCCAAAAAAAGTAGGGGAGGACAAGAAACCAAAGGAAGGCCAAGGAGGGGAGATTTTAAGGTGTTTTATATTGGATTATGAGGTCTAGGATTGATTAGGGATTAACCCAAGATAAATTAAAATAGTGAAGAAGGAGATTCCATATCTGGGATCCAAATGGATAACTAAGGAATAGATTATTCACATAATCCAATACTGAGTTGTAAAGAACACACTTGTTGGGGATGGTCATCCCCCTCTTTTCTATATTTTCAATATTAAAATTCTTTTTATGGGTTACAAGCCTAAAAAATATTTTCACCTTAGGGGATGGGTGTTTAATTTAGAGTTTTTTCTAGTAAGACCAATCTTCTGATTAAGCCAAGTTAGAAAGGAAACCTGATTTGATTATATACTCTTTGTTGTATTTCATTGGCTAGATGAGGGTATCTTCTTTTAGGAACATAACTATGTCAATATACATGAATAAAACCAACCATTAATAATAATAAAATTAATAAAACATTCAAGTAGATGAACAATAAAAATATACTTAGTTCATGCTAAGTGTAAATTCATATATGCAAGTCGGGTAATGCCAAACAATGGTATGAAATCATAAGGTATAACAAAGTTTATTTTTATTTTTATTTTTTGAAATTAATTTTTTTAGAATAGAAATTTTATGATAACATAACCCTACTTCATTGTATTAATAAATAATAATTTACTTTTATTCTTAGGTAATAACATGGATCCATTTAGATATATTATAATATTGATATAAAATCATGATGATACATCAGAAAGGAAGAAAATCTAGGTGTGTAAAGCCTATGGTAAATGGTGATGGAGAGTGAGGAATTTGGTTATTCATGGGAGATAATTTTGAGGGGGTTAGACAAGTTGTGTCTAGGTAAACGAGGAGGCATTGGTTCTAGTTGAAAGTGATGGTAAAGGTAAGGGCATAAGTTTAGGGCAAGGATTAGAAAATATTGGAGGATCTAGGTCTAAAATAATAGCTAAGAAATATTTAGGGTTTTATAGGATCAAATTGGGTGTTTATTGAATGCAATAGTAATCAAAATCCCTATCATTGCTATAATGACTTCTGCAAGGTGAGAATTATAAAATAAAACCTTTATTTATCCTCATAGGTTATCTAGAGGGATATGGTGTTGGATCATGTTTTGATAAATGGTGGCGTGGGTAAGGATAGCCTACCTAAATCCATTTTGGAGGTTTTGGTAAGCTTGAAGGATAAAGAGGAAAGAGAAACTTAGCCTAAGTGTGAACCTAGTTATTTTGGATATGTGGCTTTTATTTTTTTTAATGATTCCTTAGTGTTGGAAGTTCCTAATGAAACTATTTGAGATTTGGATTTGGAGATCGACTATAAATCTCTTATTTGTAGATGTTTGAGGAAGCATTCTTTGTGGGAGAAGATTTAAACTTGGGATAAATAAGTCTGGCCTAAGCTAGATAAAGGTAAAAATATCTCTACTTTCGAATGGTTTTTACCTAATTATTTTTCATTTTATGGAGGATAAAGAGTTAGTTTAGAATAGTGGCCCTTAGTTTTTGGGAAAGTGTGTTATTTTGATGTGCCCTTGGACCCCTTTATTTGATCCAACTACAACATTGATTTCAAAAGTTATAGTATGGATCAGGTTGTATAATTTTATCTTAATCTTGAGTGATACCCTTTTACTTAAACATCTTGTTGAGAAGCTTATTTTTTTATTAAACTTGATCAAGATCATGTAGTGTATAAGTAGTTTGTTAGGGTGTGTGTTTTGGCTGATTTTTATAAACCCTTGTTTCACTATGTCAATATTTGTTCTTCCTTCAATTTATGGACTTAATTCATTAATAATGAATGACTTCTATTTATATGTTTTATGTGAAATCAATATGGGCATAAATTGGCATCTTTCCCTAGGACTTTTAGTTTAGATGTAGGTCTTAATATTTTAATAAAGTGGGTTAGGAATATTGCGTGTGCAAATTCTAATTTGGTTAGCAAATTTGAGAAACTAGATAATTCCTCTAGACAATCCACTAAGTATGGTTATGAAATATTTAAAGAATCCATTATCTTGGCTAACAAAAATTTAGGCAATCTAGATTCTTCTTGTCTTGATAAGGAGATGAAATCTCATTTGGTGTTAATTGCAGGTTTAATTTTAGATTTAAAGGAAAATCTTGCATCGAAAATCTCCTTGATTTAGGTTTTGGTAAGAAATAGGAGGTTTCTAAGAATAGTTTAGAGGAGCTCTCTCTCTCAATCAGAAGGAGCCTAGAGCCAACATGTGTTTGGAATGTTTAATTTTAGATTATGAGAAAGGATCGTCAAAGATTTTGGATCAAGTTTAATAAAATAAATAATTCCCTTTTCATAGCTTGGGTAATAACTATTTAGTAGTATCTGCATAGGAAAATTAATAATATGAAGATGATGAAGAGGAACTCAATTCCAAGGAAGTATTGTCCATTTCTTAGAGAAACTATGTTTTGAAAAAAACCAAACTTTACGCTAAAAAAGAATAGAGATAAGAATATTGAAGGTGAAGGAATTTAATTATAGGATTTGAATTCAATTGATAGTGGCTCTAAATAGACTATGAAAGGTTTTCTTTTTAATAGGGGTTAGAAGATTCTTGCTAGCCATGGGTGAGCTTTTGGTATTAGATTCTCTTCCTAAGAGATAATTTAGCAGGATTAGCTCTAAATTATTTCCAAATTTTTTTTTATTTAATGGTTCATTTTAGATGGATGAGAAATGCCTATTGATTATTCTACATTTTCTAAGGGTTATATAAAATATTACTATTTTCTCAGTATGTTGGTTTTTTTAGAACAATGGTTATTTATTGATCATATGCCTTGTTAGATTTAGTCCTTAAAGCTAGGCCTTCTACTTTTTTGCTTTATTTTTTATCATGTAGGGGTCCCTCCAACCCTAAATTCTATAGAAAAAATGACATGGATACATTTATGGAGACCACTGTAATGGACATGTTACAAGTTATAAATGCATATGTATGGGTAACTATTATCCTACCCTTGAAGAATATGAAATCATTTTTTATAATAAGTGTAATCCTTGCCAACTATGAGAGTATCTCATTCCCTATTTTGTGGCTAAACTTCAAACAGTTGAATCTCCTTGGACATTTTATATGTGGGGATTATATCTCATCAACAAGTTTACTCAATCACAAGTGGTCATGATTTCTGTTATTTCCATCATTGAATACTTTACCAATGAGAATAAAAAAATAACCTTACTATTGTCACTGACATCACTATATCCAAATTTATCCTTAATCAGATAATATCTCATTTTTGGATTCCTCATGCCATTATATAAGATAATGGTGGGGATTTTAAAAAAAAATACATGAAGTGACTTTGTGATAAATTAAAATTTATGCACAAGTTTTATAAACCTTGCAATGAACAAGTATAAGTGACCAAAAACTCATTTATAAAATATTTAAAAATAATATTAAATATTATCATCCATATTTTCACCCCAATATTTATCCTACACTTTGAGCCTATCACACTATAATTCATAGTGCCACTACAACAAACACATTTTCTCTAATCTATAACTCTTAAACCATCATACAACTAGAATATTAGTTCCATTCATTACATTATTATCTTCATGGAATTATTCCTATTGATTATTCATATGAATCCTACCTTCATACCTTGGACATGATTGATGAATGTTTTATGATTTCTTTCTAGAAATCATCAATAAAAACATTACATCACTCAAAAATACAACACAAAATCCAAATATTTTACATTCAGTGTGGGTGATTAAATATATAAATTTTATTACATCAATGGAAAAGAAGATAAATACACCCAAATTGGTGGAGTTTATATGTTATTAAATACATCCTTATACCTATCACATATTTATTACAAACTAATGAAGGACTTGTTGGACATATTTAGCCCACATACCAATCATGTACCTAGTTGTTAATGGTCCTGATGCAAAGGAAGAGGAAGAGTTCCTAATTGATCAAAATGGTTTGAACTAGCTCTAGATGGAATGAGTGGAATAGAGAAATCATGAATCTCACAAGATTTAGAAGCACTTTAGTTTCATTTAAAGTATAATTTGTCATTTGTTAAACACTGGTCCAAATTTAGAGAGATCCTATGAAGTGATCTAGATAAGCATGGGAGCATGTGTAATTCATCTAGTCTACTCATTCCATCCAGATCTTGTCCAAATATTTGGTTCTAGTAGCATAAAAGTTGAGTAAGAATTTTCATGGCATTAGATCTCACACATGTGGTAGTCTCAAGAAGAAATAATCATATGGGTATATTCATTTTGAAGTATAGATCATATATGCCAAGTTTTAGCTCATGTGCTATAGCACAAAAGAAGATACACATTGGAAAAGTTGGTTCTTAACATAAAATTTTCTAAATTTCCACACTTAACCATTTTAGATAATACTATCATCAAGATGTCATGCAGAGAATCACATGAACTAGTTGACTTCAACATTTTACAAAAGCATGTAAAAAGCTTGAATGGCCAAAAAATCAAAAGTGTTTGTTCCTTTTAGTGTTAGGTTCATTCTCTACATGTTTGGTGTTCCCATGATATTTGTGCTTCAAGTTATAAAATTTCAAATTTGGTTAACACATAGATGACATCTATATGAATGTCATTTTTAAGACCCATAAAGTGACCATTTGGATCTAAAATCCTTGGCATAAACCTGAAAAGGAATGCATGGCTAACAAGTGTCAAGCATGTGAGAGCTTGAGTAAGTCAAATGGTCAGCAAATCCTAAGAACTAATGAGAAATCAAAATCAAGATAGTGGGACCCAAAGATCCATGATTTGCATTTAATTGAATGTCAAAATATGATGAAGAAAAACAAAGTTAAAAAGGTCAATAATCTAGGTTAACTACCTATAGCTAATAGTAAAGGATCAAGCTGGGATGTTCAACAAAATTTGATGAAGAAAAACAAACCCAAATCAACAAGTAAAGCCAAAAGACCTAAAATCAAATATGACCTGAGTTGGAGAAAGTAAAGGAAAAGGGAGCTTGATGTAGACTCTAATGGGACTATACATTGAATAGGGTGATATATACATATATAAAACTATAGGAAAACCAATATCCTTAGATTGGTTTTCACCTATAGTTATTTTGGTCTAAGATCTAAGGCACAGAGTAGATATATGATTAAAGTGAAGATCATCTTAAGTCATGTCTTTGATAAACCATCAACTAGAATAGACATGACATGTCCTTCATATTATGAAGATATGAGGATTTTTCCTTCATAATAAAATCTAATGGAGGATCCAAAGCAACAGGACTTGGGGATTTGGAAAGTAGCTAGAACATTCAATTCCAACATGATCATGACTTGCCACTTTTATCAAACTCTTGTCTTCTAGTGTATCTTGTTTAAATTAATGGAATGATTTAGGGGTTATCTAAGCAAATCATGAATATCTTACTCATAATAACCTATTTTGATTGGACCAAAATCCTAGTAAAACATCTTTTAAAGCTGACAGCTCATCGATTATCATGAACAACATGCTCTCACTTTAACTCTCTCTTCCCCTTCTATATTATCCCCTTTTTTACATTTTGTAAAGTGTTCTTATATATTATACTCTTTATCATTCTAAGAGATGGGATATTCCTTGAGATACTGTAAATTAATTTTAACTTGATCAGGTTCGACCTTGTCAAGTATTTATATGAACTACATCTTAATGTAATAAGACTTTATTTACCTATCTTCTGCCTTGAATCTATGTTTGGCAAGTTGTGAACTATGGCATTATGTGAAGGATAATATTACTCATCCATGGTCCTTCTTTTTGACTTTGTTAAAGATTTTTCAATGTTGTTTACAGGGCTAGATTAGCGTTCTATTCTAAGCATTTTCTATAAAATACTTATGAAAATTAGCTTGATTTTAAGGTTGTGTAAGCTATTATTATCCTCTACTGATCTAGTGTAGGTTCAATCTTATGGGAATTTCCCTCTTAATTTTGGTGCATCATGTGGTTAACTTTGTTAGGATCCCTTATTCTATTTCTAACCCATTCTCTAAGAAGCATTATGCTTAGATTTAGTTTTAGGTGAGCATCAAAGAGGAAGTTGAACTACTCCAGAGGTTCATCCCCACTATAGGTCACCCATAGCCTAGGGTTGTTCCAATTTTATAAGATTTGTTGGAGAGAGCTTGAATAACCCTCTCCAAGGGTGAAAATTAAGACTAGAATAGTTTTTGGCATGCTTAGTGGGACTAAAGTCCAAAGCAATGAAAGAATTTTTGGTGTTGTTATTCTACATATAAAACTTTGAAGGCATTATGGAAAACATCAGTGTTGACTCTAAACATCTATTAACTAGTTTAAGCATCCTAGGTACCTAATCACCATCATTTGGTATGTACAATCACCACCCATTTGATCAAAATGCATGTTCATTCATTCCTTACCCTTCATATCAAGTTAAAAATATTCATGGATTTGCCCCAAGTGGTCCTCAAAATTAAATTCAATAACAATATAATCATTCCTACCAATACTATAATGAGCCTATCTATCCTCCATATCAACCTACTTACCCCTCTATTCAAGCTTATCGAGCTTCACCTCTATTAGCTAAGTAATATGAAGTCCTTCCATCTTGGATCCTCTCTTATGTCAATGACCCAAACTATTTCATACCATTTATTATGAAACCACCATCTCCCACACCCATTTAATAAAATGAAGTGGTGGACAAATCTTGCACCACAAATCAATTAAGGAGGGCACAAAATAGAAAAGGGAAATACTAGTCGAGAAAGTCCAAGAACTAATCCTGGTAGAAGAAGGGTTAGTTGTGTAAGAGATGAATCAAATAACTATAGCTCAACTCAATGAAATTGGTGTACAATAGTTTTAAGACTCTCCCTCCCTTCATAAGCTACCTAGAAGAGCCTCCAAAGTGCCTAGTTGGAGAGATACTCTCTTGATCTATAAACAAGGTGAACTTCTTCACCCTCTCACCATCTCCCTCACAAAAAGAGAGTCTATTTTAAAAAGGATATAGAAAGAACTTATTTTTAAAGTGAACCCTAAATAAGACATCACAAGTATCTATAATAAATAGGTCATGATAGGTAGTCTTGTTCTTTTAAAAGAGGAAGAGTTGGGTTTTAATTTGACTTCTTAGTATGGCTTTAATATTTTATAGCCTAAAGGTAGTACTAATGCCTTCACTTTTGAAGATATGTTTAAAAAATATGTGGTTGAGAGTAGGGAAGATTTTATTTGGTCCCAAGAGCTTCCATTTGGTATGTCCATAGATGAAAATGAGCAAGATGTAGAGATTGATATAGTCAATTAGTCAACTGACCATGTTGGAGAGATCATAAATAAGCTTGAGGAAGAAATAAAAGAAAAAGAGGATCAAGATGAAGTATGAAAGTAGCTATATTATGAATTCATGGATTAGGTATATGTTTTAAACCATCCTATACCTCATCCAGAACATGAAAAGGAACTCACCCATCAGGTTGAGGGTGCTGACCAATCTCAAGATGATATATCCTTTGAAGGCAGTATTGATGCCTTAGAAATGAAGGATAATGGTCAAATTTAGAGCCATAGGGATATAAAATGTTGGGCCTTAGGTGGGTTGATGAACTACCATATGGTCCCCTTCAAATAAAGTAAATCAAATATGGTGTTGAAATTGGCATTGTCTCAGATGACCAAGAGGAGGTTACCTTTTGGGATGACATAGAGCTTTTTTGCCTAAGTCTAGATAGTCAACCAAGCACCAATTCAAAGGAGGAGTTTTTTAGGTGCTCTTACAGTCCAATTTAGATAAAGCCTTGAATAAATGGACTAATATGTCTACTTTTTAAATATTTTTGTCCCATTTCATCCACTTGAGAGTATGATAAAGAGATCAACAACCAAGTGTTTTAGCTCACATATCATGAGCTCTCAAAGGCAAAGTGTTTTCTAACCTGGTCCATCATAAGTAAGTGATGGCAAATCCTTTCAATTTGATCTAGGTGAGAAGTACTTGTAAATTGTGACCTTGTATATACATTACGATAGGTTTCATGATTTTTTAAGTGACCTTATGCACATTTATTTATTAGGTTAGTTGTTATTTATTTCTTGAATTTTCATCTATGCATTTTCCTTTATTATTTTATTCTAGTCTTTTTTTTTTCAAGAATAAGTTATAGAAAGAGGTAGCCTTGCATCATCTTCATGAATAATTTAGTTGTGGAAAGTGACTCCATACCCAATGGATCAAATGAGAAAAAATGAACTAGGTTCTCAAGCATAACAGGCATGCTTCCATATGAGTCACCATAAATGTTGGAAATATTTGGTCCACATACCAACCATATACCTAGTTGTTAATGGTCTTCATGAAGAGGAAGAGGCAAAGTTATTGATTGATTAAAATGGTCTAAACTAGATCTAAATGGAATGATTAGAATGGAAAAATCATGAAGCTCACAAGCTTTAGAAGCACTTTAGGTTCACTTAAAGTGGAATTCATCAATTTCTAAAGATAAGTCCAAAGTTATAAAGACCCTATGGAGTGATCTAGATAAGCATGGGAGTGCATGGAATTCATCTGGTCTACTTTTTCTATCCAGAGCTTGTTCAGATGTTTGGTTCTAGTAGTAAAAAAGCTAAGTAAGCATTTTCATGGTGTTAGATCTCACACGTGTGATAGTCTCAAGATGAAACAATCATATGGGTCTATTTTTTTTGAATTATAGCTTATATGCACCAATTTTTAGCTCATTAATTATAGCACAAAATAAGATACAAATGGATAAATTTGGTTCCTAACATATAATTTGCTAAATTTCCACACTTAGCCATTTTAGACTAGATTGTCAGCAAGACGTCATGTAGGATCACATGAACTAGTCAACTTTGACATTTTTTAAAATCATGTAGACGGCTTGAATGGCTATAAAATCAAAAGGGTTTATTAATTTTAATGTTAGGTCCATTATCTACAAGTTTGGTGTTACCATGATCTTTGTGCTTCAAGTTATAAAATTGGAAAGTTGGTCAAATGATAGTCAACATTTGTGAAAAAATCATTTTTAAGACCCATAAAATGATCGTTTGGATCCAAAATCCTTGGTGGGAACCTGAGAAGGAATACATGATGGATAAGTGTCAAGATCATAGGAGCTTAAGAAAGTCAAATGGTCATCAAATCCTAGGAAACAATGAGAAACCAAGCTCAGGATAAAGGATCCCAAAGATCCATGGTTCACATTTAATCGAATCTCAAAATCCAATAGTAAAAAATAAATTCAAAAGGGTCAATAATCTAGGTCAATTACCTAAAACTAATAAAAAAGGATGATCTGAGATGTTTGATGAAAGTCGATGAAGCAAAATAGACCTAACTCAACAAGTAAAGCCGAAGGACTTGAACTCGAGTCTGACCTAAGTTATAAGAAGTAAAGGAAAAGGGAGCTCTATGCAAACTTAGATGGGACCAAAAATTGAACAAGGTGATATATATATATACATATACATACATACATACATACATACATACATACATACATATATATATATATATATATATATATATATATATATATATATATATATATATATACATACATACATACATACATACATACATACATACATACATACATATATATATATATATATATATATGTATGTATGTATGTATGTATGTATATGTATATATATATGTATGTGTGTGTGTGTGTGTGTGTGTGTGTATATATATATATATATATATATATATACATACATACATACATACATATATATATAAACATACATACATATACATATACATATACATACATACATATATATATATATATATATATATATGTACACATATACATACATACATATACATATATACATACACACACACACACACACACACACACACACACACAAAACTATAGGAAAATAAATATCCTTAGACTAGTTTTCACCTATAAATATTTTGATCTAGGATCTAAGGAACAAAGTAGATATATGATTAATGTGAAGATCACCCTAAGTCATGTCTTCAACAAACCACTACTTAGAAAAAACATGACGTGTCCTTGGTAGTTTGAAGATATGAGGATTTTTCCTTCATAATGAAATCTAGTGGAGGATCCAAAGTAGTAGGACTTAGGGATTTGGAAAGTAGTTGGAGCATTTGATTCCAACATGATCATGACTTGTTGCTTTTGATAAACTCTTGTCTTTTAGTGTAACTTGTTCAAATCAATGGAATGATTCAGGGGATATCTGGGAAAATCATGAATATCTTACTCATAATAACCTATTTTTATTAGACCAACATCATGGTGAAATGTCTTTTGAATCTGACAGCTCATCAATTGTCATGAATAATGTGCTCTCCCTTTATCTCTCTCTTCCCCTTATATATTATCTATTTCTTTCCATTTCATAAAAGGTTCTCAGATTTTAGACATTTTATCTTTCTAAGAGATGGAAAATTCCTTGAGATACTACAAATAATTTTTATCTTAATCAGGTTCAACCCCATCAAGCATTTATAATAACTACCTCTTAATGCAATAATTTTTTTTACCTATCTTTTACCTTGAATATATGTTTGGTAAGCTATGTACTATGGCATTGTGTGAAGGATAATCTTCCTCATCCATGGTCCTTTTTTCTAACTTTATTTAGGAAGTTTTTGATGATATTTATAGGTCTAGACTAATATTCTATTTTGAGCCTCTTCTATGAAATACTTATGCAAATTAGCTTGAACTTAATGTTAGACAAGATAGTATTGTCCTCTATTGATCTAGTGTGGGTTAAAGCTTATGGGAGTTTCCATATTAAGTTTGGTGCATTGCTTGGTTAACTTTCCTAGGAACTATTATTATACTTCTAACCATTTCCTTGAGAAGCATTAGGCTTAGCTTTAGTTTTATGTGAGCATCAAAGATGAAGTCAGCCTAATTCAAAGGTTCATCCCCACTATAGGTTACCCACAACCTGGGGTTATCCCAATTTTATAAGCTTAGTTGGAAAGAGCGTAAAGAACCCTATCCAAGGGTAAAACTTAATCTTATAATAGTAATTATGGTTTAAAAATAATAATCTTTTAATTTTTTAATAATTTTTTTCTTGACTTATTTTCTTATTATATGTTTTTATGCATACATAGTTTCTTTCTTGCACATAGTTATACTATTTTTTTAAAAATGTTAACACTTTATTTAAAATATTTTTATAAACTTTTATGTTTTATCTTAGCCTTGATTTATATACACATATGATTTTCTGATCATTATCCTTAGCACGTGTTCTTGGTTCCTTTTTATTTATTTATTTTTACTCTACTTAGTTTTTCAATTTGTGAATTACATTGTAATACATTTGGAAGTCAATTAGGCCCTCCTTATCGATGCCCATATTATTTATTTATTTTCCTTTGGGCTCCCTTTCACCTTTTATTTCACCTCTTCATTTATTTAGTTATTTCTTCCTTAGTGTATCTTGGTACCTTTTACAATGGCTCTATTTTTGGTTTAATCATCTATTACTTCCCTTATGTGTATTTTGTATCTTTTATATTTATTTCACATTTTAGGTCTTGATATTTATTTCTTATTCTTTATATTATTCATAGGTTTACCATAATTAAATTTTTCACTATTTAATTTTCAACTTGTGAGTTGAATTATACAACCTTGGGAAGTATAACTAGGACTTCCTCACAAAATCCCATCCATTTTATAGATTTCTCCTAATCTAAATTACATTATCATAATATGTGATCATATTCATTAGAATAACCCCTATCTTATTCAAATATATAACTCCAAATTTGGGTTAATTATAGAGTCATGGACCATTAGTTTATGGTAGGTTAATAGACTAGGGTAGGGTGTCTCATTTATAAATAATTTGTGTGACCTAATTTATCACACAAGTACCCAATCCTCACAATAGACCAATAACTTTATAAAGGGTCCTAAACAAAGGGGAACACATTGTGAGATGCTAGGATATTTTTAATTTTCATGTATCTTAGTCTTCATGAGATGATAGTTATACTTCACTAATTATCCAAGCTTCCACTTGCTATGTAAAGTTATCTAGGGCTATTGATGTTTAAAATTATTAGTCTTTCCAATTTTTTTAGAGTGTGTTATTCCAAATAAATACCATATTTTCCCTTGGTGATGCCCTATTTTATCTCCCCCCATTTTTACCATTTTATATGTAAGTTCATTTATAAATATCTCCCATCCTTTTTTATTTTCTATTCTTTAATTATTTCAAACTTTTTAGCACTATAGCAACATCATCTTTTAAAGGTCACTCTTTGAATTTTCTATTTTTGAATAGAAGTTGCATCTTTGATTTGTTGTGATATTCTCTCTTGGTAATTGCCTTATCTTTCTATAATTTCCCTTAGTTATGTTTAGGAACTTGATTTTTCTATTCACTTCTTGTGGGATATCATGTGACACTTATCCTTTTCATGTTTTTATGTTGCACCATTTTGCAAGTCATGTAGTCTCATTTGTAAATTTTACATCACATTGTTATTTATTTCTTTGGGTTACTCAATTATATTTTATCCCAACATAATATGTTTTTTAATTTACCTTGTTTTTTATCTTCTTTCTTAGATATTTTTGTTATATATTAGCCTTATCATTTTTGTCTTGCCTATTTTTTAGAGTTTAATAATATTTTTTAGAGATTTTTTCTTTTACTTTCATTTATTTCATATATTACATATATGTGCATTACATTTATTCAATTTGTATCCTTGTGTCAATATAGTGGCCATAGTTAAATTATTAAATAACTAGGAATGTGGATTTTGCATGTATCTCTTTAGTGGAAAGGAAAATCAAGATATGTATATGTTACTTTCAATTGCTTATTCAACACTTCTTTTATGCCTTCATGTTTCTAGATTTATCTCCCAAAGCACCATCATATTACATTATTGTGACACATGATAATCTATGGTTGGGTCATATATATAAAATAATATTTTTAATACTTATATTTTAATGATATTCTCTCTTACTAAAATCTCCACCGTATCAATCTCCTTTAGTGCATGGCCTAAGGAGTGCACCAAGAAATGGGTGGGATCATTTTTTGGTATTCTATGAGATATAGTTTACATACTATCTATTCATACCTCCATAAATACCATTTTGGCTTACCATAAGTCTCTTTCCCCCTTTCATTATATTTCTCCTTTTGTTCAATTGTGCAACCTTCTTACATTTCCTATTGTATTATTACATTTAATATAATTGTTTCTTGATTTTTTACCAGTGTACTATATCATAACAACCCACCTAGTTGTACTTGAAAAAATGTATATTTTTTTTAAAAACTAAATATTAAAAATTCATTCAACCACAGTTGCTAGAATAATATAGTCCATCATGTAATTAGCAAATTTAAGTAGTAACAGTTTCAACATTCCAATACTACAAGCAATAGAATAAAACATAAGATACAAAAAGTTTACTATCTCGGTAGGGACATTAGGACAATCTAAATTACCATACTAAGAATTGATACTAATTCAATTAATTTATTATATTTATATGGAATCAAGTCTACCCTAACCTAGCCTAAGGATCTAGACCTATTTCCCCACCATAATCTTGGGTAGCCTACATATCTGCTCCTCAGAATCAGGGTCTAAAGTTGTTCTCCTTTCAAATGTGATGGTCCCCTCCACATGACATCACCACTGAAGGGGTTGAAATCTAAGCTAAATAGGGAACAATCTATTCATGACACATATGAGCTTCTAAAACTCTGGTCTAAAATCTTGTATCTAAGTGACACACTCAAATATAACAACTTACTATCCAGGGTTGTGTGCTTACCCAACACTCTCAAATAAAACCTAGATAATATCAATGATGAAGAAATTTGCATTCCTAATTCCATAGAAAAGCACATGTTAGGCTCAAAAGTAAGCTAAGTATATAAAAAAAGCAAGTCATACAGTACATAATAGTTGAACCTATCATTCCTTTAAACTCATAAGATTGTATGTGCGTGTACATGTTACCTTGATAACTGCTATGAATATATTGCTCAAGTAATAACCAACAAAATCATTAGAAAAAAACAATTTAGGTGAGAGTTCAAACATATAGCTACAGTATTTACTACCTAAGTATATACATCTAAGTTGAAGTATCCTATGATATCCCATACTATCATAGTTCATGATCAATTTATCCAAGAATTTATTAACCATAAATTATATATTTATTTAGGTATGGGTCAAGATATAATGAATATTGTACTATATTGTGATTAATAATATAGTACTTGGTTAGTTGATATTAGTATATTGTATTGATCTAAATCAATATTTTCAACTTATAATTATAGTTTATTTATAGATTTTGGATCCATATATATATGGATCATAAATTTATTTTCCAACACATAAAACTCATATATTATGCTTGTACTTGAATTTCCCCCCTTAATTAGTAAAAGGAGAAATTAATATATAGAGGTTTATTTTTTTGTGGAGGTTAAGTATTTCTCAAGGTTATTTAATCTTAGTAGGTGAATGTTGAACAAAGGAGTTGCCCCATAGTATTTGGAGTCCCAAACTATGGATACTTAGGTCTTTATCCTTTGTAATTTAGGTATTCACCTACAACATATCTTACAATATGTTTCACTACAGATGAGGGGGAGACTGATGCATCAACATGTCAATCCAAAGTAAATATCTATATCTATATTATCTTTCATTTTACTTAGTATATAGATATGTTTTTATTATTGTTAGAATAATATGCTTTTTTTTTTTGCCTAGATTTCCATTATACTAAAAGCTAATATATTATAGGTTGCTTAGGCTTTCCATTACAACCATATTTTAGGACCTAGTCTAGGTTGGATTTGCCTAAACTAAAACTACAATAAGCCATTGGTAATTTATAACTTATTTATTTTAGTTTATTTAATATTATAAATTTAGGTTACCCTTGTTCTTTAGTTAGTTAGATGTTTTTTCCTCATATGATTTATATCCATCACACAACCTTTACATTACATAATTGGTTTTATATTGGGACTTATTTAAACTCCATATCCCATATATTAAGCATAGGCTTTAGATCTGTAAAAATTTGATATTGAATATGGATTATCATCTACTATAATTTAGTTAATTTCATATGACCTTGGTTTAATTTGGGAAAGAAATAATAGAGGCTTAAAATTCAAAATAACTCGGTCTAATTTAGTAAAACAATGTGGATAAATTTTAAATCAAGATACCATACATGATTACAAAATATAGAAACTAATTTCTAATTCTCAAGTTCACATAAACCATAAACGAAGATAATTCATCTTGTTTCTAAGAATTTTATTCCTATTCTATATAAAATACCTTAATTTATCACTCAAACTATACTTATGCCAAAATACATCTCAAAGACTCTTATTTATATAAGATGATATGGTCTTGCCAAGAAAGATCTGTTAGGCAGTGTTAGTTATCAATCATGCTTATGAATCATAAATTAAAAATAAGAATCTTATTTATATTGGATGATAATGTATTTCCAAGTAATATATATTAGGCCATGTTATCTATCAATAATGCCTATAGCTCATAAAGTAGATGCATTACAAAATACATACCCACTATCTTAATTTATAGTACATAAGTGCACTCATTAAATAGATATTATTTTTGGATTGGGTGATATTCATGATGGCATAAATTATGGGTCCAATAGTACTTTTTCTTTAGTCAACAATACATGTCCACTAATAGGATTAAAAAGACATTTGATTTATAATACATGATGCATGTTCTAATATCTTCCAATTTCATAATTTTCATGACTTGAATGATATACAATAAATATTCCCACTCCAATATTCTCCATATGATGGTATGTACAAAAGTGATAGTGGAGTGCATTTCTTGTTCATGGATGACATTTTGACCAAAATCTTCCACAAAATTGTAAATATATTCAGTATATGCAATCCTAATTGTTATTCATCATGTCCAATTGGTATTTTAGATGATAAAAAAAAATTGGTAAATTCAAAGTTCATTATTGAGTCTTGGTGATCTCTCCTTTATTTTTCATTGCACTAACATGTGTTGATACAAAAGCCTAGAGATCCATGAAGGTAACTCTATAAAATCTCTTTCATCTAGCAGAATATTTTATTGTATTGAAAATTTTCATTTAAATAAAACTTTAAATTTTTAATCCTTATCAAATTAAATATAGGAACATGTTGGAACATAATAGTGGTGGCTATATTAGGGCTCAACTAGTCAGTTACTATATTTTTCTAACCTAAAATATATTTAATAAAATAGCTAAATGGATTAAAATATGCTTACCATTAAACATATTTTTTTTAATTATATTTTATGCCAAGGCATTTTTCCTTAAAAATTAAGAATCTATTGTAGTTTATTATAATCAAAAAATTATTCATATGTATAAGTCTTAGTACATTTTTTAAACACTTTTAACTACATATATCTCCTTATTAGAGGAGATCAAAATTTTCACATTTTATATAAAAACACCACTGACATATTCACATATAAAATATTTACTATCTTTAATAGAATATATAATTCCTCCCCATACATTATCACATGTATCATTATACAATTACAAAAATGGGGATATATATGAACAATAAAGATTGTATCTTTGATTTTAGTTTTTGAATGAATTTTTGAATGGATTTCTTTCCAAAAATACTTAATTATTGAGGAGTTTTTGTAGAGCAACTTTGTAATTTTTTGAATCATGGAAAAAATAATTTACATAATTAAACCTGCCTAGATAAGATTGGAGTTATTTCTTATCTATTCCATTAGGAAACTAAACTAAATTATATTTTATGTTAGGATGGACCTCATGTTATCCATTTTTAACCTTCATTTCAAGTAAATTATAATTTTATTGGCATTAAAATACTTTAGTATTTGATAATACAATTCCTGAATCCTTAGAAATTTCAAAGTGTTTTCTTAAGTGATCTAGATATTCCTCAAGAATTTCAATAAAGATTAAAATATCACCAATACATATACACATAAAATCATAAGTTCCTTGAAATATTTCATCCATGTGATATTCAAAGTAGTCAAGATCATTCATCAAGCCAAAATGCATCACATTCTATTGGAAGTGCCCAAATAGACAATTAAATGTTATCTTTGGTTTAACTACTTCTTTAACTCTTATATGATAGAACCCTAATTTAAAATCAATTTGTGAAAAGTATTTACATATCGATAATTGATATAAAATATAATATTAATTAAGAATATGAATATAATTTGATTCAATGATGGCATTTAGTGGTTTATAATTTATCGTGATCATCTTCTTTCCCCTCTTTTTTTTAGAATACGTGTTTACCATGAAAGTGTAACAATAATATGGATAAGAAAAAGGTTCAATCAGATTTAATTTAGGAAATTATTCAATATTTTTGTCCATATCTTTAGAATTTTGGAACCCCTTCATAAATAGGATTAAAAAAAACTTGTACATTGGAAAGGGAACCTTTTATCCCAAATGGGAAAAGTTCAAATTCTAAAGAGTTCTCTCCAAAGAATTACAATCTATTTCATGTCCCTTTTCATTATCCTTGAAGGATCATAGATAAAATGGAACACATTCAAAAAATATTCATGTGGAGAGTTTCTGAGGATAGATTCAAGTTCCCACTTATCTCTTGAAATAAAGCTTGTCATCCTACCTCAAAAGGAGGTCTAGGGTTAAGAAGATTTAAAACCATGAATCAAGATTTGTTATCTAAGAAAGGTTGGAGGGTGGTTAAGGATAAGAACCAGTGGACTAAAATCTTTAGGGTTAAATACCTTAATTTTGGGGAAGGTTACCATTTCCTCTCAAAAATTGGCCCTGACAATAGCTCAGCATTCTAGAAAGCATTGAAAGTTGACAAGAATATTCTTAGAAAAGGACTTAAGTGGAATGTTGTAGAGGAAACCTAGTTGACTTTTGGTTTAACCCCTAGATCGACACCCCTTTGGCTACCTCCTTCTAAGATTTGGAGTTGATCTCATTCTTTAAGGAAATATATGATCATAAGGTGTCAAATTATTGGGAGGAGAGGAATGGGAGGAAGAGGTGGAAACTTATTGTAAAAAATGACATAAACTAGTATCAATCCCACCTCCTTAAATACTTAAATGACTCCATTCAAAACATTCACATCAATATTTTTTTGAAGGAGGATGACCTCATCTAGAAACATGATCCCAGTGGCCTTTACTCTATTGAATCTAGATATTCCTCCCTTTGGGACCAAGAGGATGACAAATGGTAGGATCTTTGGATTAAAAAACTCATCCCTAAAATCAACATATTTTTATGGTTGGTAGCTTAAAACAAGATTCTTACTATGGACAACCTAATTCAAAGAGGCATTCCCATCCCTAACAATAGTGTTATTTGCAACCAAGAAGTTGAGACTATGGAACATTTGTTTATCTTCTACTCTTTTGCTTCATCTATGTTTCATCATTTCTAAATTTTATTAGGTTACTCTAGGTTCTATTAAGGAATTGATTACCCAATGGAAGCCTTCTTGGGAAGCTCCACCATTGAAATTTTAGTGGAACCTAGCTCTCCCCTATATTTTAAGGGGAATTTAGAAAACTAAGAACTCTTTCATATTGAAGAATATCATATCTCATCCTTCTTCCAATTTCAAATGGGACTTGGCCTTTGTTCATGAAAATTGGTCTTCCTTTGTTTCTTCTTTTGATCAACCTAACTCTCCTTTCTTCTCCTATATTATGACTCAAATCAATCTAATCATCCTAGGTAAAACTCAAGCAAAGGGGGTTATAGGTCAAAATTAAAGTGGTTGCTTCCTCCTCCTTTATGGTTTAAACTTAACTTTGACAAGGCAACAAAAGGGAACCCAGTTCTAGTGGGAGTAGGAAGGGTGATAAGAGATTTTTACAAAATTATTAGAGTGTCATATGCAAGTCCATTAGGAATCCAAACCAATAATGTCTCAAAAACCACCATGGTGCTTTGGGGTATTGAGTTAGCATCCAATCTCAGTTTGGAGTTCATCTAAATAGAGGGAGATTTGATAAACATTATCAACTACTTAAAAGGCCTCTCTCCCTCTTATAACATTTTTGGCATCATCAATGATGCTATAAACTTATTGAATCACTTCAAAGGGATATTTATAGGACATGTTTAAAGGGAAGCCAACATAGGTGATGATTTCACGACAAACATAGGAGTCCTAAGAAGTGACTATATCACTTGGAATGAGAGTGATTATCTAGATGATGTCATTCAAATTATCAATATGGAGAAGAAACACATCATGTAAAGTCATAATGGGTGAATTAATTATGATAAAATTAAGGATATTCCACAGTGATTTTTATATGAGAAAGGATATTATTATCAAGGCCTTGCACATTTGGTGATCCTTAATTTTGCATCATATGACTTAGGGTGGCTCTATTATCCGTAAACTTCATTTCTCTTTCCTAAATAGCTTATATTGCAAAGTCTATAGAAGTAGTTCCCATTTTCAAAAAATGGGTAGGGATAGAGATCAATTTGAGCTGATCTCTTGTTATGATGTAAATAAAAATGAGTATGTTTGGAACAAAGTGGTCTAGGGTGGCTTGGCTCCATTCATGGAATGCCTAGTTAGGCATGATACTATGCTCTTCAAGTAATTTTCCTATGGTTAGAAGGACCATGAAGTGAGAATACATTGTCTAAAGATTCAAATTATTGAGGAACTCATTGGTGAAACAATGAGGATGGAATGCCATGGACTCAATGCTTTCAAAGATAATAGGTGGAAGGAAGAACTCCTAAAATTTTCTACAAGAAGGAAAAACATAAACCCAAGTATTCATCTCACAAGCGGTTTATGTGTGTAGGGCTATCGAGGAAATGGTTGGAGGTATGTTTACAAATTATGAGGTACATTACCCTTGATGGTAAACACACTATTACATTTTTGCATCACTTCTTTCTTTTGAACCATTTTAAATATCATATAATTAGCATCTCATTCTTCTTATTTCAATTTTTGGAGATTTTAGTGTTCAATTTCAAAAGGAATCCATCAGTAGATTTAATACATTAAGGCCTAATCATATTATTGAGTAAGTGTGGGGAGCCACTATAGTCTAGGATTATCACTAAGGCCATAGACATGTAAAAGAACACCCCAAACTAGACTCTAAGAGCCATACATGTCAGGATCTTACTCCACCAAAAGAGCACAATATGATTACCAAACCAAGCAACTTAATATGCGGAAATAAACCAGATTCACCAAGTAACTAGAATTCAGAATAACACATGATATGAGAGACAATACAAAAATTGTATTAACACTTTATACAGAAAAGAATACAATAAAGAAGATGCCACTTCTTCTCCACCACCTTACAGAGGTTTCCCACACCTCAAGTGAACAGTAAATCTTCTCCCCAAAGCTCTCCCTCTCAGGTCCCAACACCCAACTCAAAATACAGAGTTGGTGTTCACCTCCTGTGCTCCACGCACACCACAAGTGCTCCACACACTCAAACAAGTACTCCACGTACTTCAAGTAGATCTCCCATGAACCTGCAATAACCTGCAATTCAACAGACCATACTTATGGAAGGAACTCCCTTGCCTTCCTCTTTGCTCTATCCGAGTACACACCTGTACTCCAAGTAGATCCTGCCTGATACTGCTCCCTGTTGTGTTGCTGTCTATATGATCCTGCACACCTGCAAATCAAACCCGGTTCTGCTCACCTGTGAACCTTGACCTTGCACACACATACACCTGCAGATCAACGATCTTACTTACCATGTAGATCACTCTACACCCTGAAGAACCCTTGTCCTTGCCTCACCAAGTCCTTATGATTCTCCAACCAGTACCAAGCTTAGCACTGATAGGGAACTAGGAGGAACACCCTTACTCACTTCACACATAGAAGGAGCAAACTTTGCTCAACTCAAATTAGAACACTTTTCCAATACAACCATGAGTCTATTATATAGATCTCATCCAAACAATAATTAGACATCTAATTACAATAATTAGATTCGCAGCTCTCAGTCTAAAAATAGATCTCTTCATGCAAACACTTGGTTCATTAGCTAACTGCCTGTAATTAGCTCGCAGTGGAACCACACAGGCGACCGACATTGGTCCCTGTCTGCCTGGGGGTCACCGACGCCGGCCGATCCATGACCGACGTCGGTTGCCTTCCTGTCTTATCCTGCCAATGTCAGTTGGCCAGACCAACACCTGTTTCTTCTGACACTCAGCAACTCATCCTGCAACCTCCTCCATGTCTGCATCAGTGAAGCTTTTAGCTCCACAACCTAATAATATCCCACTTGGAGATAAACAGCTGCACTGTACCTGTACTTGTACCCCGCCTAATCTATTTCCCAGTTTGTATCCCTCTTCAAGATCAATCCTGAAGACAACCCACCACACAACCTGTGATGTACCTCCTGTCATCTGAGTACCCTACCACATCCGAACCTACAAACACATGTAGTGAAGTCCTAACCCTGCATAGCATGAATCCCTGCTGCCAGTCCCTCTCAAGTACCTGAGAACCCACTTCCCCGAATTGGCTCCTAACTCTTTGACAGCTCCCACTGCATGGGAATACTCAGGTCTATACCAGACCTCATGTGATTTCAGACATTGTACCTATCCAGCCCTTAGTGTGCTCCGGCTCTGCATCCTGAACCTTGCCAACACCTGATTCACATCAGCTCCCACTCGAGACAAAATCAACCTGTGATCTCCATGTCTCCCATGTCAAAGAATTCCGTTGCTCCAAACTCCTCATGACATGCCACTGAACTAATCTTACCCTTAGCTCAGCAAAACCCTGTATGTACAAAAAACTAGCTAGCTAGCGTACCATCCACATACAGTAACAGAATGATGTTGCAATCACCATCCCCCTGGTAAGTCAAACCACAGTAGTTACCCTGACATTGACTGAAGCCATGCTTCGTCCTCCACCTGTCAAAACCTGTACCACTATCCTGTAGCTCCACAAGACCATATACCTAGTCTTCCGTCTCACGTATCCATTCTCTCTATTCTTCTACTAAGGTATCCATTCATCTCTGTGCTTTCATACCTGTTGGCAACCCTACCAAAACACACCTATCTGGTTCTCCTCCAAGGAATCACATCCTCATCCATGCCAAGCTCACACCTGTTTCCTGGATCCTTCCTGCTCTACAATCAGCAACATGTATAAAGAAGAGGAACAATGAATTTGAGGGCCTACTTACATCTTCAGTCCTCCGTATGGGTGTTTGAGACTCCTTGACAACTCGCTGTCCACCCAAAATCTGTTACAGTGACTGACCTCGGTCACCCCACAGTCTGCATCCGACCGACATCGGTTCCATGCGTCTGTCCCTGACTACTGACCCTGCGGTGTCCCTGCTACCGACGTCGGTCCTTCTGACCGACATCGGTCTTACATACTGCCGACGTCGGTCCCATGACCGACGTCGGTCTTAACCTGCCCGACATCACCAGCTTCAGTTTGCACATGACCGACATTGGCACCTGTCTGTTCGACGCCGGTTCTTCCTAACCGACATCGGTATCTGTGTTCACCTGTGAGTGATGACTTTTTACCCGTGAGCTTCTTTGAATCAAAACCCATGTCCAAACTACTCTGCTTTGAAGTATCCAGCACCAACCACTAGGTTCTGTCCGCCATCTCCTCCATAAACACCAAGGCTTTCTAGTTCTTAAGCCTATCAAATATATCTGTCTTCTGCTTAAGAACATGCATCTCCTTCCTGCTCATGTGACCAAGCCTACGAAGCCACGTCTCCGCAATAGAAGAAGAATTAGTAATATAAACAAGTAGATAAAGGGTACCTGTTTTCTTACCACTAGCTAATTCAAGTGCATCCGCTGTGAGAGTTCTTGTGCATCTCTCATCACCCAATCTTTCTGAAGAAATTAGCCATATCTCCAAACCTGGGACCTGCATGACCTTCATCAATCCCTGTGTGTTGGCCGCCTACAATTTCAGCTTCACTTCCCCTTTGCCAATTCTTTGGAAAGGCTCACCAGCTCCTCTACCTAGGGATGCATGGAAAGAGGCAACCGAATCTTTTATCCAAGGTTCAACTTTATCCAAGAAACCTCCCAGAGCATCCTGTGCAACAACACCTGCTACATCTGCTTCTTCAGTTTCTTCATGCTGATCTGCTACCAACCAACAATAATCTTTTACCTGCTCTTTCTTTCCATAGGACCGTGAGTGACCATCTGTGCTTTTCAACTCCTCCATTCTTAGCTTACTTTCATCTGCCATTGCTCTACTCCCACTCAATCAGAAACCCCTGAGAGTGCCCTATAATCAAAACACACTACCCAGATCTAAACCAATCTATTAGTATCCCAACCAAAAGCTCTGATACCACTTGTCAGGATCTTGCTCCACCAAAAGAGCACAATATGATTACCAAACCAAGCAACTTAATATGCGGAAATAAACCAGATTCACCAAGTAACTAGAATTCAGAATAACACATGATATGAGAGACAATACACAAATTGTATTAACACTTTATACAGAAAAGAATACAATAAAGAAGATGCCACTTCTTCTCCACCGCCTTATAGAGGTTTCCCACACCTCAAGTGAACAGTAAATCTTCTCCCCAAAGCTCTCCCTCTCAGGTCCCAACACCCAACTCAAAATACAAAGTTGGTGTTCACCTCCTGTGCTACACGCACACCACAAATGCTCCACACACTCAAACAAGTACTCCACGTACTTCAAGTAGTTCTCCCATGAACCTGAAACAACCTACAATTCAACAGACCATACTTATGGAAGGAACTCCCTTGCCTTCCTCTTTGCTCTATCCGAGTACACACCTGTACTCCAAGTAGATCCTGCCTGATACTGCTCCCTGTTGTGTTGTTGTCTATATGATCCTGCACACTTACAAATCAAACCCGGTTCTGCTCACTTGTGAACCTTGACCTTACACACACATACACCTGCAGATCAATGATCTTACTTACCATGTAGATCACTCTACACCCTGAAGAACCCTTGTCCTTGCCTCACCAAGTCCTTATGATTCTCCAACCAGTACCAAGCTTGGCACTGATAGGGAACTAGGAGGAACACCCTTACTCACTTCACACATAGAAGGAGCAAACTTTTCTCAACTCAAACTAGAACACATTTCCAATACAACCATGAGTCTATTATATAGATCTCATCCAAACAATAATTAGACATCTAATTACAATAATTAGATTCACAGCTCTCAGTCTAAAAATAGATCTCTTCATGCAAACACTTGGTTCATTAGCTAACTGCCCATAATTAGCTCACAGTGGAACCACACAGGCGACCGACATCGGTCCCTGTCTACCTGGGGGTCACCGATGCCGGCCAATCCATGACTGACGTCGGTTGCCTTCCTGTCTTATCCTACCGACGTCGGTTGGCCAGACCAACGCCTGTTTCTTCTGACACTCAGCAACTCATCCTGCAACCTCCTCCATGTCTGCATCAGTGAAGCTTTTAGCTCCACAACCTAACAATACATTCATCCATCTACTTTTTACCAAAGGTAAAGGGGTCTTTAGGTTTAATGTCAAAATGGAGATTAAGGACTCCCTCCAAAAGCTATATACAAAAATTGTGATCTAGAAACTACTTTGTGGAAAACTTGTTGAGGAGTTTGAGAGGCTCAAAGGATTCCTCTATTAGGATATGGTAACAACTAATGAAGGAAAATATCTCTTAGTTCACACCCCAAAAGGTAAATCCAACTAGCACAAAAAAGGAAGAAGCCACCCGAGATCTTGAGGAAGAAAAAGGGGAGTTTCAATCCTCTGATCTAAAGAGTAAGAGATAGGATGAAGGCAAGGATAATTTTTTTGGGAGTCATACAAGGGGAATAAATAATAATAGTACTAGTTCTGAGACCAAATAGTTGGTCTTTTACTCTGAATTAGAATATCTTGTTAGTCTCTATTTCCTTTTGGCTACTTTTTCATTTTTTGGTTGATAGTTAGTGGAAGGTGGGTTTAGCCTCTAGGTTTATATTTTTGTCTCTTTTTGTCCTGATGATTTATATTTCTTATCTTTCATTTGTTTTTTGTAAAGGGTATGGGCCCCTTCAAACTAGATTTTAATTGATCCAATAAAAAATCAGTATTGTGATTTTCTTCCCAACCTTCATTATTTTTCTACTTTGTATCATAATTTTCATTTATTTAATTATTTTATACCATAAATTTTGGGGATCATCTGAACATATTTATTATTTTATTTTCTACCTTAATTTTTCAATTTTAGCTAGGGTAGTATTTAATCATTATTGACTCATGGTCTTAAGGAATTGTTTGATAACATAGAGAAACCTAGGTGATCTAACACTTTCACCTTGTAATGTGAAAAAAAATATTTTATGATTTTATGCATAGGGATAATATTTGTCAATAAAATTATCACCTAATAAGATGTCTACCGACATGTTATCTTATTGGACTAGGTAAAAAAAATTAATTTGTTATCCTGAATATATATGGATTGCTAATGTTTATAGAAATAACTACTAAATCAATTACCCTAAACATTAATAAAATTATATACTTGATTACTTTATAACCTTTCCCAATCACAAATTTTATTTGTCTTATAAAATGAATGGGATGCTCTTGTATCTATTTTAGCATTATATGTATTTCAATTTTATTCAACAAAGATGAATTGTGCACACCTTCTATTGATGAGATAGGTGATATAAATTAGCTTGACTTATTCAATGGAATGGGAAAATGTTCATATATATACATGTGGATGGATGGGTCATCAAGAGGTATTCCTATGAATTCTTAATTTGATTCTTCAGATTATTTTACTAGAGGTTCTTATAAATTATTCATTTTTAGGGTTAGAGGTGTTTTAAGCTATGAATAAACTTTTGACCTTTTCCCTATATTTCATATTCCTTTAAAATAAAAACACTTGTCATTAAAATATTTAAAATCATCTTGTTAAAATAAATAATAATTTATTTAATTTCTTGTTATTCTCTAGTTGAGTTCCCATTTTGAGATTTATAGTATTTGGTGTTGCATGGGTGTTGATTATTATTATAATACCAAAAAACTAGATTTATTATTTGGATTAAAATAATAATAAAAATTAATAGGCATCAGATTTGGTATATTTATAATATGAGGCATGTAATTAATATTAGGTTATCTATATCTCCTATGACTTCTTTATCCTCTTCTTATGAGAGGTATATCATAATGATACTCCTTTTGTGGTTCTAGGTTTGTTACCTTAATCTTGGTATATTTTCTAATACCTTAGCCTTTCCATGATATTAACTATTTATTCAAGATAATTTTCCAATTTGATCAATTTTTCAACCTCAATTTATTGTTATTTGAGAACTGACTCAAATATATCCTCTTAATGGTATAGGTATTCATATTATTATACTATATCTCACCACATTTTTATGTTAGTGGAATATACAACTTTAATGAATTTTTTGTTATAAAATTAATTTGGTTTTATGTGACCAAGATGGTTGTAAATGTAACATTTGATGATTTTAGAAATAAGATGAGGGAATGCTTAATAATAATTTGCATATCATGGATATGTGTTTTGTAAATGTAACATTTAATTATTTTAGAATTAAGATGAGGGATTGCTTAATAATATTTTTTATATCATGGGTATGTGTTTTGAACTACATTCCTTATTGTCTAGTAAATTTAATGACATCAATAAGTGTCATAATAGAAAAATTAAATCCTTTGACATCAATGTAACACATGACATAGTTATCTAGATTATAAGGAATATAATTCAAAAATTACATTATCATAACATTAGATGTAATGGATTTAGTTTCATAGGCAAGTCTTTAATAATTTAAATCATAAGCTTCAAATTTGGCTAAATCACATAATTGCATTTTCCTTAACCATTATTACCTTTTATCTCTTTAATTCCTCGAGAAGGAAAATTTTCGTTAATCAAAACTTTGAAAATTCATTGATTTAGATCTGACTAATCAAATAATCAAGTTGTTTACAATGTTTTTCCCATAATAGACCACCACTTTAAAATGCTACACTTAAAATACCAAATAAAAAATATGGTGTTACTATGTCAATCCATGTTTTTAGCAATGCCTAAGTTTTTCATGGTATTACACCATGTAGTTATCTTAGATAATAGATTTAAGAGATTATATATAATTAGAAACTAGGCATTTATGGGCACTGGTGACTTAATAATCATTGAGAGATTCAGATTTGTATTTAATGTTTCTTCATTATGGCTAGTATCGACAATAAAACTAGATTCAAAGTCATTATAAATAAGTTTTTCTCTAGTGTTTCCAATAATATATTTCAATTTATTTATTTATTTTGCATTTTATTTGATTATTTTTCAATTTGGTATTCTTTCAATGTGTTCAAGCTAATCTAAAATATTTTATAATAGTCATAACTTATCATCTACACTAGACAATTTATATTCTATCAAAATAATATAAGAATGGTCTACAACATTATGTGTATGGATTCTAACGTATCTAATTGTTTGTAAAATCTTTACTATAATTGAAATATTATTAGTTGATTATTTCATACTTATAATATTATCATTTATGATAATAAACTGATTTAATTATTTCATTATTATTATAACATCCATATACATGTCATCAATGTTATCTTGATAATGGATATTGTATCTTGAAACATAATTTATGAGTTTAAACTCAGAAGATGCTTCTTTATCATTTCTATTAAAGTCATAAAAATTATGACACTTGGAATTCTGGTTAACTTTAATATCCTTTTAAAGGTGGACTTCTTCCTCTTTTATATAGGGTAATCTTATTTTATTTATTTAATTCAAGACTATTTTCTCTAGGAAGAGTAGACATAGTCATTGGTGGGAAAATATTAGGTTTTAGACTTTAATTGATTTTTTCATCTTTAAATTCAAAAAAAATATTTCCTCTTCAAGTATTACCATGATATCTATGTGATGATGTAGATTTTGGCCCGAAAGACTAGAATATTGTAAAATATGATAAAGATATGAGAAGCATATGGATTATTTGTCCATCACTTTTCTGAATAAATTTTTATTTAAAATATATCTTGAGAGCTAAATTATTCAACCAATCTAATTTCCATTCATTCAAGATTTATATATAATCTATTATACCTATCTATGGATGGAAAGTACCACTAAATATTATAACATATGGTAGTATTTCAATGATCACTAAATTAATGGTGTTGGTCATGTATTCTATATAGGACCTATATATTTATATAATATTAATAATTAGGGATAAAATTGTTAAGACCATATATAAAAAATAAAATTACCCAACAATAAAAAGGTCAAAACCTAACTTCTTTGCATCCTTTATCTCTTATTCTAACTATCATATTTGGACAAAATTCATAGCATATGGGCCCATTATTTAATATATATACTTATGACATTTTATAGGAATGTCTAAATTTAGCTTGACACTTATCAAATATTTTAATATAAGACACAAATTTAATATTAACATGCATTTTTGGCTTTACATACACAAATTAAATTAAAGTGAATAGATTGTACATCTGGGTGATTCCTAATGTAATCAATTTTAGATTCTAGGAGTAAATGCATTATATTTTTTTGGATATGGTTTACCTAATTCATATGTAATTCCTATTTATATTATTTTAATATGAATACTTACAAAAGACTTAAATTTAGATCTATAAAATGTCTTTTGTAAAACATTATCTCATAATTCTAAATTCTAATAGAGTTTAGATGTTATTACAACATGAGACTTAAATTAATCATAGAACTAGAAATAACATCTTCAATAGGTTCTATATGGAAGTATCTATATAATAAGTCTCACATTTTTCAAATACATTAGGCATTGGATCTTAATTTGGTAATTTTGATAAGTCTTCAACCTCAACCTTGTCTAATATTTCATAACTAAAATTGGCATCTACTACCTTTTGAAAATTTGTCATTCTTTTTTTTCAAAGAATACCTAGATTTTCATGTTACTTTGGGATATATATATATATATATATATATATATATATATATATATATATATATATATATATATATATACTAACAATTTTTTTTATAAATATAATAAAGTGTTAAAAAATGTTTTGATAGTAGACATAATAACAATAACAATAATAATAATAATAATAATAATAATAATAATAATAATAATAATAATAATAATAATAATAATAATAATAAATTTTGATTGAATATTAAAGGTAATAGGATTTTATAACAAGATTTTAACAGCTCTTTGAGTAACTTATCACTTTGATAAAAATTTGATTCTACTTTATAATACCTTGGTATAATATAAGAAATAAATAACAAATGTTGTATCTAAAATCCAAAACTATTTACACCCTTTAGTTATGTCAATTTCTTCTCATGTACAAAGGATTTAGTTGGATCTCCTATTTATATCCTACTTTATACCGAGAAAGAGAATTATTACCTTGATTGTTCTGATCCACATGCATTAGTTTGTTCATAGTTGATAATTATTTTTAGTTAGTTTTTTGGAACATGTAAACACTTTGAATATGTGGTTGTGTCTCATCCTTTTATTATAGATATATTGTGTTGAAACTTTTTGTAAATTAGAGTAGACAATGGAGGAATTTTACAATTATGTTAAATTTACAATCTTAAAGTTTCCACTATGGATGTTATATGAGTTTTAATTTTGAATTTATCAATTATATTAATTAATTTTCATTTATTATATCTATATTCTTTTATGAGCCAGGTAGATAAGGTGTTTGCTACTCTAACCATTTCATTGGTGAACTTTGACATAATTAGATATTTTTAGATAAATGATTTGTTATTTTCTATAATTTATTACCTAATTCAAGTCATGCCTATGAAATGTACTTCTAAAGTTACTTAATATTAGATTTTAGTGTTGTATTTATATAAATTTTATTGAATAGTGGATTTGATACTAGTATATTTTTTAAGAGATCTCATGGGATGTTTTCCTTAACAAAGAATAAGAAGGTGAAATTAAAATTATATTTTCTCCCTTAAATTCTCCTTCTCTTTTGATTTTTTTATTACCTTAAAATCATTTGATATTATATCAATATAGTTTTGAATATCCATGTCTTTCTTAGTAGATGTTACTTGAACCGATGAAGTGACAAACCACAAAAACTCATCCCTTTAGAAAGGATTTATCTCACATGTAACTTAATTTACTCTACCAAGGATTATTTTTTCAAATTCACAACCTGTAACTTGTACCTTCATTCTAATTCCTAAGACACTAAGATGAAAACATGTGTTCTTATCATATGTTGAATCTTTTGGAATAATATTTCATCAATAGGGGGTGTCAAGGATATAGTAAGTAAACTTTTTGTACAAAAAATAACAAAATAAAAAAAATAAAAAAATAAAAAAATGTTAAACTACATATAAACTAGTAATAAACTAAAATTAAAAAATATAAAATTCATTAATAAAAAACCAAGAAATATCTAAACTAAAGGTTCTAGTTAAAAGGTATATAAACTAGGATATAATGCCATGAAGATATAACATGTACTAATAAACATAAGTTAAAATAAATATGGAGAACAATTAAAAAACATACTACTCTAATATAATAATGTAAACAAAATATAATATAGAGTATATAGATATAGATGTTTACCTTAGGTTGACTTGTTGGTACATCAACCTCTCTCTTGGAAAAATTTAGACTTTATGAGAGATGTTATAGGTGAAGAATAAAATGAAAAGGATGTATACCTAAGTAACATTAAATGTGAAATTAATATACTAAGAGTAACCTCTTTGGTTTAGCTTCCTTCTATTTAAATTTTAAGATCGTGAGCAAAGACTTGACCTCCATAAGAGTAAGCTCTTATACTCTGATTTCTCTTCTTATACTAAAATCAAGTTATGTGTAAAAATAGAGTAGAATGGTGTGTGATTATTTTTAAAAATAATATATCCCTATATATATAAAAATAAATTTTAGTGGCCTAAAAACTATGCCAATTGATTAGATCTAGATCAATGCAGTATAACTATCTAAACACAAAATAGTACTATGTTTGTCATGTCAAGTTAGTATAGGAAGGAAAATAACTACATATATTGAGGCTAGTTTAGTTAGAAAGGGATGTATGTAAGAAAAGTAACTAGATATATTTTTATTGGTATATTTTAAAATATCTAAGGAATATAATATAAATAACTCAACATGGTAGAGTTAATTGATGAAAGACAATAATTAGGTAAAAAAGGCAAAATAAGGAGAAAAGAGCATCAAAGGAGGATAAAATGAATAGATATAAATATAATGAGTGTAAAATGTACAATAGGTGACCATATGAGAAAATAATCTTATAAATTACCATGATCCACAAAACTTTGATCTCAATGGGATCTTTAGGATGTGCACTGAGTAGAAAGATGATCTAACAAGTCCTGCACAAGAAACCATTTATAACTAAAAATTTTAGGTGTTTTCACATGATAAAAAAAATAATCTCATAAATTAATTTAAAAAATATTAGCTATATTTTTTTAATTATTAATTTTTTTGCATGCCAAAAAATGAGCCATTATTTTGAATGTATCTACAACCACAAAAATAGAACTATGGCTTTTATGTGATCTAGGATATATTTTCAAAAGTTACTCAAGAAAAGGAAGTTGTTGATATGACCTAGGATTTTAATTTATTCATTTAAAATAAATAAAAATAGAAACATTTTTACATTCTTGCACACATCCATAATTATCTTAGGCCATAATTAATTTTTAGCTAACTACACTATGATAAGCATTTCACCTTTAATTTTCCATCTCATTACTATACACAATGGAATGGGTAGTTGAATATACAAATAATAATTTATTGGATGCAATAAAAAAATATGTTGAGAACCAACCTAGAGATTTTCATTCCTTGTTAAAGTATGTAATTAAGGATAATTGAACCAGATATAAAAAATCTCTTAAAATTTCACCATTTCTTTTAGTATATGGTCAAGAACCATTTTTCCTAGTACAACTAAGTTACCTATATATTTTTTCATGAAATAATATATGTATAATGGTGATATGCTGAATTAAATATTATTATATATTGTTCAAATGGAAGATACGCATGAAGAGGATCTATAAAATTTTAGTAAACAACAGGAAATTGTCAAAAGGTGGTTTTATAAAAAATCTAAAGAAAAATATTTCAAAATTTAATTCATAATTTTTATTTGGGATAAATCACATGAAAATAAACAAAAACATTAAAAAATCACCATATTATGGATTGTTCACAATAAATTATAGATATGTTAGGCAATAATGTTTTCTAATTGAAATATCTGAATGGCTATGAATTATCACTTATATAAAATTATTAGTATTTGAAAAACTACTTTTCAATCACACCATAATCCATTGATTCAAAATGATCCATATAGTGTTATAATATAATATTTTTGGTAGCATATATTAGTTTGTCTTTCTTTCATAGATTAGTTTTTATGGTATCTTTAGTTTGATGGTTATTTTTATTTGAGTAGTTTTTGTATTAATTATTGTATAAGTCTTTCCCAAGATAGTAGCATACAAATTATTGAAAAACATGATATGAAATATGCCTTATAAAATGGTTGACCTAAGTTGGACATACTATAAGGTATGAGGAATCTTAGAATATTTAGTTGAAATTTTAGAATACATTGATGATAATTTATGGTTATTACATGTTATTTATAAGATTTAGGTTACTAATAAAAACTATCATATGATTTAAAGAATGGTTTATTTCACTTATAAATACTCTTAAACACCTAAAACATAACAAAGTGACCTTAGAGAGAGAATTTATTGGCTAAGGAGAGGTAAAAAAAATATAATATTTTGAGATACCTTAAATGTGGCTATATTGATTCCTAAACTTCTCCATAGTAAAATCATTTAATTATAAACAAGGGAAAGACAAACCCATTAAATAATGCTTAAAATTATTTATCTTAAAATAAGGTGATTAAGGTGATGTCCATTGGGGATATAAACACTTGATTAGAAATGGAGAAATGACTAAAGTAGAGACAAAGGCATCTCTCTCAGGGTTATGGATGTCTGGATAGTAGAAAAGTGTTTAACCCTAAATTTAGATAAATGAGGTTATCTAGGGTTAAGGTAATTATATTATATTTTACACAAATATGTTAACCTAACATAATTATTAGGCCAATTAATAGAAAATCCAAACAAATAATATTCTAAATTTATACCACTAAGATTGCTAAAAATAGTAATGTACAACTATTAATATATACTATAATGAATACTAAAAAAATCATACTTAGTTGATTTAATGTGTGCATGTAAGTTTGATATAGAAAAAAATGGAAGTGGAATGGGAGATGATCCTATAACAATAATTAGATTTTGGAATATCCTTTTTGTGGCCACAACTATTTACATTATATCTAGATAACTATGTCGATGTATGTATCTAACCCTAACATAGGTGTCATATATGAAATACTTATTAGATTTGAATGTTACCAATTATAGCCTTATAGGTTACATGTCTTACCTTTTTTTATTCCTTTATATCATGGACATAGGATGTCACTCTTTGTCACATGATCAAACCCTAGCACTTTACCTTTAGAGTGACTATGAAAAAATGTGTTAGTGGGTTCATAGTGTTGAACTTCCCCAAGGACTTCTATGTCAATAGGTGTTGCATGCATATATAACACTATAAAGAGGGCTTAGTACTTATTTATTTATCTCATAAATTTTGGATTATGTGTGCATGAGAATTCATTTTGTGATAAGAAAAGACATGTAATGACCTAGCTTTTGAACTGGAAAGTATTGCTCATGGGCTACTCCTTGAATGCTTCAGACCTATAAAAATACTAATCATATAACTAATATATAAATTGGTATGAATAGGGTATATTTACAAACTTGAATTATTTATTTATTAATTATTATTATATTTCCTTGTGAGTTGTATGTGATTTCCATATGAGGAATAAATGAGGGTTGATCTTTTATATATAACAAATCCCTTTTATAAATATCTCACATAAAATAACTTAGGACCACATTTAAGATATGTTTATTTTTAAACTTTGATGAATTTTGGGCTGTTGACACTTTGGAGGAAAAGTATACACTTTTATCAAAGTATGTGCCCATTTAGGATGCAAGTGTCTAGGGAACTAGAAAATAGGTATAGGTTTAAAACTAGTACTGAAGGATAATAATCAAGTTTAGATATTTATGCAGAGTATAGAACATCTTGGAATTATAATAAAAATGGTTAAAATAAGAGAGGAAATTAGGCATAAATAGATAGTGAACATGATCTTTTTATTATTTATTAGGTATAAAACTAAAATGTATAAACATGATAGATATTTTCCAAGTGTCCAAGTCAGTTATTATATAAATAATATTTTAGTATATACATTTCCCCCATAATATAGTAATAAAATTACTAGTTTTAAGGAAATAAATGTGTACGTAAGTGTGTATGACACAACTTGAATTTGCATGATCCCAACTTGAGTGTTTTTTTGTCACTGACCTATAACCAAGAGCATGTTACATTATATAATCAATGTATGAAATCTAAACTTGGAAGAATTTGAAATGTTTGAAAGTAGAAAGATAAAGATTAGGAACACACATATGTGTTGATGAAACCATATTTCCTTTTGTCAACTTGATTTGAAATGATGCTTCATTATGAATCATTTAATCTAAGATTAGGAAAATTATAAACCAACAAGTGTGTGTGTGTGTGTGTGTGTGTGTGTGTGTGTGTGTGTGTGTGTGTGTGTGTGTATGTATCTATATATATATATATATATATATATATATATATATATATATATATATATATATATATATATATATATATATACACACACACACACACACACACACACATATATACATATATAAATACATACATACATACATACATACATATATATATATATATATATATATATATATATATATATATATACATACATACATACATACATATATATATATATACATAAATACATACATACATACATATATATATATATATATATATATATATATATAGAGAGAGAGAGAGAGAGAGATGACACATGCTTCCCAACCTTGGTGTAAAGGTGAGTTGAAACACAAAATTTGATATTTTTTCATCTCAATCATGTAACCAAAATATGTGTATGGTAAGTGTGATAAATTTAATCAACTCACACCATATATATAAGGATGGTGTATGATTTAATCAAATACAACATATAAGTATAGTAAGGTTAGATGATTTAATCAAAAATAACTAAAAAAGTTTGGCAAGATTGAGCAATTTAATCAACTCAACCTTCCAAAGGTGAACCAACTACTGTATTAGATTGGCTCAATAAAACTCCATAACAATCAAACATGGGTATGATAAAAATTTATAATAGTATTTGAAATTTGGAAATTGACTTGATTTTGTAATTTTAGATGCCCTTTATATGGCATATGCACATCATATATGTCTCAAGATGAAATGTGGGTATAATAATTGTAATAATGTATAGAATGATACCACACATACGTATCTGAATCATATAACTATGAAATCTAGTAAACTTGATATTGTTGAAAGTGTAGAGGACATGTTTACATGACATACCCCCACTGGATCTGTATATTCTATGAAATAGTGTAAATGTGGAGAACACATTTCTATAGCATCCATCCATTGTAATATGGACATGTTAAATACTAAATAAATTTTAATGTCATACCTTTTTGACATTCTCCCACTAATATGCCCCCTTTTAAGGTGAGGGGAAATAGAGTATGGTAGTTAACTTAACTCAAAAGGATAAGATAATTGTACAAATTGTGTATAGATCATGTAGTGTATATGAGTAACATGTTTAGGTATATATAACATTAAGGCACATAATATGTGATCACATATTTTATTAAGGTTTATGATATAGATCATGACAATGTCTAGATAGTAATAGTACAAGATCAATAAGAAATTAAGCACACATACAAGAGCACCCAAAATTAAATTAAAAGGAAATAGTCCAATGAGACGTCATACAAGGAGCATGTTCAAAAGACACACAATAAATGGGACATAATTGAGTCAAATATACATAAATCATAGAAATTACATACTCAAATTTCCATAAACAACATAGAGTGACATTAAAATTTACAAATAAGCAAGAAAAGGCATGAGGATCACAATCAATGGAGTATATTCAAATGTTAAAATAGGAAATTTAATTAAATATAATATAAAGTAAGAAACATACTCAAGGATGTGTATAAATGAAAGCAAGGAAAGTAAGCAGCCAACATGAACATAGCATACTAGTTCCTAAACATATATGTTTGAGAAATGTTAATTACATAGCATATAAGTATAATGTGAAAGGTTTAATCATGGATATAGGCATGTGTAAGTATATAAGCTCAAACATGATAATGGAAAGTAATAATAAAATAATATAAACTATGTATCATGATCAAATAACCATATGCCTGTAATGTACTTATGATGTGAGCAGAGGGAAATCCCAAAATCTATATGTGCATATATCATGTGTTTTGATATGATTATACCACACTCAAATGAAATGAGAAACATATGTGTATATAGGTAAAAAATAATATGTTGTCTACTAACATGGAGAAAAAAACGTATGTATAATAAATAGTAAAACTAGAAACATGATGAATATTATTAATATTTTAGTTTTTTCTTATTTTTTTATTATACTTTTTGGAGTATTTAATTTTTGGAATTTTTGGGAGAAGGAAAACTCTAAAAAATTATACCATATAATGTATGCTCATTTTTAAGTGCTATAAACTCTAAATTTAGTGAATCAAACTAGTGATTCTCCTAAGGAGCATATATATGTGTCATATCTAAAACTATATAACTAGTAACTCTATGTGTATCCTTCATAGGAGTTTGAGGTCATGGAATAAAAGTAGAAAATGTCTAGGTTCATGGAACCCATTATTGAGTGATCTCAGGTTTATTTGTAGTTGTAGTAGTAGTATGAACATGTTTATTTGCTCTGGAGTATTTTAAGATGTATAATTTATTTAATGACCTCAAGGTGAGGATGATAATGTGCAAGGATTGAAATATATGTAACCATTTTTTAACAAGATGTGTCATATGGATGCAAATTAAAATTAGAAAGTGTATCATGTTATTTTTGTAAGTCTGTATCTGGTATATTTGGTTTGAATTTATCTA
>JARHVA010003744.1:442500-477500 GCA_037957365.1 Torreya grandis | reverse complement strand
ATACCTATGTCAATCCCTAATTAATTATAAAGGTACCACTTATGAAAATTTCACATTATTATAGGCATAGGAATATTGGGGTTTAGTATTTAACATAAAGTCATAATTATGTTAAATATTACCACATAGCATAGATAAAAATATAAATTCCACTATAGGATCCAGGTGGTAATCTTGAGGGCACACAAAAGAAGGGACTCAAATCAATAGGTAGATAGATCATAGACTTCACATTAAAATGACTAAATAGTTAATCTCTTATATTGAAGTGAAAGAAAGACGTGTTCATGTTATCATCCCTAAAAAAAATGTAATTCAAATGCATATAGATAGAAGGAAAGGAAATTTAATATCATTACGTCACATAAATTGAGATGATTATCAAATGAATAATGACATTGAAAAATGACTATATAGCCAAGGCATTTAGTAATTTCATAAATTCATAGAACCCCTAATACTCTAAATTCTCAAGTTACTATAAATTACTAGGATATTTCATATTGGACATTTTAATTCAAATTCCCAAACTAAAAAAATCACAAGGTTATACATACAATTCAATTCAAATTAAAAATGTAAGAGATAGTGAAATACCTATGTTTGTTTGACACAATCCAAATATTCATAGACAAAACATGGACTCTATGGTTCAATGTATGGAATTTCAAAATTAGAATTTTGTATTTGAAGAGATTAAGCAACACAAAGATATTAGTGACGATGACAAGATCTCCATTGAGATCAAGGAAAAATATGATAAAATCATAGCCATTGGGATGGTTGTATTTCATAAATATAAATATAAACCAAAGGCATATACTTTTATATAGTTATTATATAATGTCTTTTGTGCCACTATATGTATGAATGACATTGTGGAGACATTAGGGAAAAGGTTTTTAGTATCCTTTATCATTTTAGTTACTTATGAGGGTTATTAAATTTTTCCAAAATCAGATGTTGTTTACAAAAAAGAGGATTTTCCTAAGTTCATGTGGGGGGGGTGAAATTAGAGAGACATTAAGGGAATGGGCATAATATTATAATAATTTTGGATACAAATAGAGTATAATATCAATAAATATTAAGTAGTTTAGGTAGTGAGTTAAGTTGGGAATGACCCTAATGAAAATCCTATTTGGAGCTATGGACATAACCAAAGTAGATGAAAGGTGGGTGCTCTTGATTTCCTTTATCATTGATTAAAGGAAGGTTCTTACCTCAAATAAATAATTTACTACAACTTGTCTTAATAAGTCCATAGGATAAAACATGGAAGAAATTTATCTATGATATAATCTCTAATAGAGGAATGTTTTGATACCATATATTGTATATGCATAAAATAATGGACTTCTATTCTTAAAATCTCAATCCATGAGGATTAATATAAATTATGCATTCTCAAATATGGGTGAAATATCAAAATTATATCAAAATTGTATATACCTACCTATCTATACAACTACTAAAGATAAGACTATGGAAATATATAAGGAGGAAACTAGTCAAAATTGGTGTTTATTAGTATTATCAAAATTAAATAGTAATTTGAGTAGAAGGTGAAATGAAAGATACTCTAACACTACCCAAAGTGTTCCTAATAAGTTGGATAAAAAATATATTATTCTTTAAATTATGATTAGTGCAGATGTCATCTACAAATATTACAAATAAGGTGTGTTACATCCCCTACCTCTTTAGGATAGGAGGACAAAATTTGGTGTTTGGGCATCCTTAAATAAATCAATAACTTGCAAGTCTTTATTTTCACTACCATCTATGAGTTTAGACTCTAGGATACTAATTTTAGGGTGGAATCCCATATAAAGGGATTGAAACATAAAGATAATATTATCTATCATAATGAGTTATATACCCTTGACCATATATGCACCAATCATTAGGATTAAGAAGAGGCTATCCTAAAGATGAATGAAACTGGTATGACCATAGAGACTATAATAAAAGTTTCATATGGTAGAGATAGGAGGGAGAGAAGACCCTTAAACCAAGTTAATATGTGCCCTCCATAGATGATCATGTAAATAGTATAATAATATGACCACTTCCACTAGCACCAACTTCATCAACATGAACTCCTTGTCCTCAGGTAACCTTTACATCTCAAGTCTTTCATATATTTATAATTATTATTGCATTTGATCAAAAATAAAATTTAAGAGATGTCCCATTATAGAAGGTATAAATATCTTGGTCAACTCCATCTAACCCTCCTAGTCTTTTTAGTTATCCTCCTCCAATTATTGACCTTGAAATTACATCCATTTCTCCTCCTCACAGCTGAGTACAAACACAAACCATTAACTTGGATTTATATTTGTCAAAACCTATGAAAAAAACTAAGTATTTTAGTCCATATCTATGCAAAGTGGCCTCTAGCCCTATAATTACCCCATTTCCTACCACATGAACTTCTACCATTATGGACATTACATATACTTCAAGCATTAGGATAATTTAGACCCAATCAACTTTACAAGCTCCCACATTAGTTTCCTTGGTTTCCCCTATTTTTCTTTATCAATATCATTAAATGCATGTTATTTTTTACAATGTTTCTAAATTCACAAAAAAAATACATTAAATCAATGGTTTCCCTTTTGTTATACCTGTGCATATTGTAGAACATTTGACACTCACTCCTTATCAATTCACTATCATTAAGGGCCTTCATTCATCATTATAAAGGAAATTTAAAATCCAAAATACATTTAAAATAAAAAGAATAAGATAACCCTTGGAGGTGTGATTACCCATCCTTTTTTGTCCACTTATCTAATAACTCTCCCTACATTAGTTCCATTTCCCACCTATTCTTTACCACCCAAACCTCCTCTAGTATGTGGGGTAAATTTATCACTATCCACCATATTTTTTCCCTATCTCACCCTTCCATTGATAAACCTACACAAGTCTTGAATTCACCTCTAAATCCTCAACCTATTTTTTCTACTACCCTTTCTCTCCTTATATGAGGAAAAGCCTAAATTTAAAAATGTATCTAGAAAGAATATAAAGGCTAAATATGGTTATTATGGATACATTTTAATGAGGTTTAATCATTCCACTGGATCAATGAAGAGAGTAACAAATAAGAATGTAAAATAAGGCTTTAAAATAGACATTTCTGAGACTAAGGAGGATATTTTTACCCTAAAAAAGATAAAGAAAACTAGGCCTAGTGAAAATGATGATTTTGGATAAAACCTTGAGTCACTTATTGAAGATAAAATAAATATTAACAACATGGTTATTCAAGGAACAAATCATTAAATGAAGATACTTATAACTAAGTAAAACTTTTAGTTCCAAATAATGTCTCTAATGATGTTGAACAAGCTATTAAGTCTATATATAATTTACTAGTTGAGATTCATGAAAAAAAGGTCATGAGTAATATCTTGGATCATAAAATAAATAACTACTTTAATAATATTTCATAGATAGACGTTGAATTGGACACTTTAATTTAAAATATATATATGAATTGTGTCCTCATATTAAAATCATGTCTCTAGTGGACATTAGCATGGTCCACACTTTGTTTCTCAACGTGAATACATATCTCCATGAATGGGAGGCATAAATGCATGAATTAATTCATACCATAGATAAAGTCATTTATTTTGGTACTATTGATGGAGGCTGACATATATGGATCAATTATTCCTACTGGATAATTGGTCCCATGTGACCATTTCATTACTCAATTACTCCCTTTTTTGGTGGGATTCAAATTACAAAACCTGGGAAAGTAAAGGTCATAGTGAGTACGTGATTTATTTAATAATTAATGTTAAGGAGAAGATTGAGATAGCCAATAACATTAAATAACATATACATGACCCCTTTTTTGTCATAACTTGTTCATAAAAAGGACAAAGTGTTATTTTGGCATCTGATTGTGGATATAAAATATGTAAAAAAATATTGATTAAAGTAACGCAATTCATTTTGAGTCACCAAGAAGGCCAAACTTTAAAAACTAGATTAATTATCCTTTCATCTCTAGTTATCCCTTAAACTTTGGTTGCTTCTTCAAATCAAGTCACTCTACAGACACCTTGTTAACTTTGAGCTTTTTTTTTAATCTTTGGACATGAATGAAACTAATTAAAGTTCTAGTTTATTTTTTATTCACATGTGGCCATTATAAAATTCACCCTTGAGGCTTATTTATACTTTGTATTTAAATTTAATTAAGCAATAGAAGGTTCTTACCAATATTAATAGAGCTATGAAATTCCAACGAAGTTAAATGTTTCTTTATTTTTGCTCTTTTCAAGATATATATATATATATATATATATATATATATATATATATATATATATATATATATACATACATACATACATACATACATACATATACATATATATACATATACATATACATACATATACATATACATATACATACATATACATATACATATACATACATATACATACATATACATATACATATACATATATACATATACATATATATACATATATACATATATATATATATATATATATATATATATATATATACATACATACATATACATATATATACATATATACATATATATATATATATATATATATATATATATATACATACATACATACATATATATATATATATATATATATATATATATATACATACATACATACATACATATATATATATATATATATATATATATATATATATATATATATATATATATATATATATGTATGTATGTATATATATGTATATGTATATGTATATGTATATGTATATGTATATGTATATGTGTATGTATATGTATATGTGTGTGTGTGTGTATATATATAAAACATAGTTAGATTAGTAATTAACTTATTCTAGCTTCTTCACAAATAATATACGTAAATAATCACACAATCAATATTTATTTAATGAAATTATATATATGCATATACATATATATACATATACATATATACATATACATATATATACATATACATATATACATATACATATATATATATATATATATATGTATGTATGTATGTATGTATGTATGTATGTATGTATGTATATGTATATATATAATTTCATTAAATAAATATTGATTGTGTGATTGTTTACGTATATTATTTGTGAAGAAGTTAGATTAAGTTAATTACTAGTCTAGCTATGTTATATACAAAGCTTTAGTTTATGGTTTTTATTTTTGATTAGATGTGTTTTTTTTAATTTTTCATTAATTATATATTTTATATTAATATTACAAAACTTAATTAGCATATATTTACCATAGAGTCTCTACTATATACGGATTGATATGATTTATTTAGTTTCAAATTGTTTGGCTAGTTCCATAAGTTTGATCTATTCAAAAAAATTACTCCATGTTCACATACGATGTTATTTTTCTCCCTCCCCTTGTTATCTTTTTAACTTTTTATATCATCAATTAACCATATTTTATAATAATGTGCTTATAAACCCACATTAGGGTTTTAATATAACCTTCCCATCTATTCAAATCTAGAATTGTTTGAAGGTAAAAAGTAATCACATTTCCCTCATGGTTGTTTTGCCTCTTGATTACGAATAAAATCAATACCTAAAAATAATACCCTAGACTGATAGTCAAAAATCCCAAAATGAGATGGGTTTTGTCATCAATACTTTGGGGGTGTGTTTTAATCACACCAATAAATAGGGTATGCATTAATTTTTAATTGATTTAATAATACATGTTAAGAATCATATAATTTATTTGAACTTAACTCTTTGTATGTATAGTTCAATGGTTTTTTTAAAACTATATTTAAGGAAAATTATCTAATACTTTGGATTCTAAAGTTATATTACCCTTTAAATATTGTAAATTATGGTATTGTTATTTAACATTCAAGTACAATAATAAATATGTATCATTGAGTATACTAAAGTTTGTTTAGCTTAATCAATAAACTTGTGAAGTTATTACAATGTTATATAAATAATGTTAGTACATGGTTATTAATGGTAGTAAATATGGGTTTGGTTGTCAAACTTAGATCATGACCATTCTAAATTGTTTCATTATTTTATGTGAAGTTTATTATAGTACTCTTAATAATTTGTTATATTCATTGATAGAAAATACAATTGCACTTATTTTTGTTTTTATTCTTTTAAAAAATCAACATTTTAATAAATAAATGAATGTTTTACTCATATATTTCAACTAATTTTGACATATAATTAGTTATCAACTCTTATTATTTTAATAAATAAATGAATGTTTTATTCATATATTTCAACTAATTTTGACATATAATTAGTTATCAACTCTTATACAAATAAGAAGTGTTTGAATAATGTTTATCATGGAATTAAGTTAAGAAACTCAAACCATCTCATATTGGTTAAATTAAATTAATTATATTGAATTTTATATAATTAAAAAAACAAATATGAGATTTATCTTATATTATAGTGGGCTCCACTTTAAACTTTTAATACTAATCTCCATGAGACAAACTTTCAATCCTTAAAATAATCTAGGTTTTTTTATGCCTAAACATCAACATACCTAGCTTCCACATTTATCTCTATGTTTTCTTATATAAAGGTGCATGTTGTATTTGAAAATGATAACAAACATTGAGACATGTTCATTTTAGTACTAGTGTACATTATAATTATGTAAAAACTCACCAAGTTGTCAGTCAAGTTATGGAAAAACCTTTAAATTTTTATTATTCATAAAATTTATAAAATTTATAGTTAGAATATATTAAGATATGAAAATAATTAAACAACATTTTTAATTTCAATTTTGAAGGAAATCAAATTTTTAATAAAATCATGAAAAATGTATGAGAAAATAAGAGGAAATCCTACCTTTATAAGGATTGAAAACTAAAATTAATTACATATACTTTATTTGGATTCAACCTAATATATTTAATTGATTCATCATCTTCCTCTATTATTAAATAAATTATTATGGAATCATCTTCACCAATTAGAATCATGTGAATTTAGTGATTCCTAATCTAACACTCACTTTCTTTTTTTTCAATTATATAACCATATTAAATTTATTAATCGACATGTAATAGAGTAGATAATATTAACCAATTTTTTTTAATCCAAATCATTAATCCTCTACTATATATAAATTAATATTCAAACAAGGGTAATTAAAAGTAGGCAACACCTTACCCCTACATTCACAAAGGCCTATACATTCTCAATTCATCATGCAATATTTCAACTTACTAACCAATACCAATTACCCTACTTGTAAATTTAGTAAAAGAAACATAAAAATTAACCACCCTCAACATGATCATGTTATTTATTCACATGATACTCAAATTAATATAATATTAGTGTGATCATAGAATCACTTTATTTAATTTCCAAATGAATATATATTTGATCATTTTACCAATGAGGAATTTTTGGATTTTAACTATTTAACAAATGAAATACCAACATTTGAATTATCTATCTAATGTGAACTTATAATAAATTCATTTCTCTATCAAATGAATATATTTTAGCATGAAAAATATATGAAATGGATATTATTTAAAATTATAACTCTCTATTAAATATATTATCCAATTTTTTTAATTAATTATAAAATGAATATATGTTTATCATTTATTTAATCATATATTAAATTATAAAACCTAATTTAACCCTAATTATTAATCTATCCATTAAAACATCTAATTATTCTAACACGAGTTTCAATTCTTACTGATTGTAATTAATATTAGATCTACTTACTATACATGTCCCATTACAAGTATCATACACATAACATGCTACACATATCACTGGGAGTTTATTTCATTATACTTAGTTAACTAAATAACTATGTTATAATTAATCAACTAAATGTATCCATAATAAACCATTTTTACACAATTTTCACTCAAAATTATTATAAGTAAAACTTATCTAAAATTTCCAATCAAAAATGTTATGATTAATGATAAATATCCACAGAGATGGTGTGGGGTCCAACCCAAGACATAAGTGGGGTCTAGATTATAAAAAAAAGAAAACAATGAAGAGAAACAAAAGAATCCAACATAAAAAACTAAACCACCAAAGACCAACGATAATGGGAACATCTAGCTACGAGAGGATCTATAGGTTACTATTATTAAGAAAATATTTAACTTATTCATGACCCTTAATATTTTCAAGAATTTAATTTGGGGGTAGCTTGAAACTTTCCCTTCGTATGTTCAATATCTAGGGCTATCATTGAGTTCCTCCCCTTGAGATTTCCAACTTTCTAAATTCCATGAGTCCCTGGGCATGATTCCTTGAGATGTCCAATTTTCATAGAATATGAAAAAAAATTATTTTTCTATTTCATACATAATAATATGTTTCTAAGATCCTAGATTACATCTAAGATGGATATAAATGGTAAGAGACTCCTCTAATGAGGCTAATACATAGATCTAGACTGAGACTAGCCTTTTACATGTGAGAGTAATTGAGTCAATAGTCACAAACACACTAATGGTTTTTCCTATGCTTCTTAAAACCCAGTCATCCTAGTAGGTAAGAGGGAGGCCTAGTAAATTAACCCATAAATGAATCTTTTATATATTAAGTGTTGAAGGGGACCAATTTAGATTCCAAGGCTGAACATGATAAAAGCTTTACCCATCAACCATGGTCCTTTATTCAGAATCTTAAGCTTGTCTTTCCTAAAACCAAATGAAAATAACAAATACTTATTAACAAGAGAAAAGATTCTAACCTCTCCAACCATAATCCACTTCTTCTTGGTCCAATTCTTGACATCTTTGATTCTATGCCTCGCTCTTATGATTTTTCCAATTAGAGAATCAATGTACTTCACTTCAATCTCATTCAATATCTTATCAGGTACATACATAATTGGGTTCCTTAATAAAATATTATTTGAGTTCCACTCATGGGGGTTCATTAGTGTTCTTAGGGCTCCCCTAAATTATTTTCATCTCATTCTTAGTAGAGATACCACGTATGATATTTAAAAAAATCAAACTCAACATAATTATCCAAAATATATTTAAGCAAAAAAAGTAACTTTTAAAATTCTAGTGGTGTTATCTATTTAATAAATGTGATTCTCACCTAATTTTTATAGGTATGGAATATATGCCTAAAGAATTAAAAATTAATAATAGATTTGAAAGCACATTTATTAAACCAACATCTTGAATCTAGAAAACCCATATGGTCAATTAGTGAGTCCTAGTCCCTACTTATATCTTAATACCAATCCTTCCCAAAAATACCAATATAGAGAGGGATCCTATCAATAACTCCATTGCACATATCAAATTTAAAACCTTAATAGGATGACCAAAATTAACAACATTTATAGATTTTGGTGGATGCCTACTCTTTGAAATGAATCCCATGAGACTTAAAAAATCTTAGACTATCTAATAATCCTTTATAATCCCTAAATGTTTCCCTTTTTATTTCAAGGGATTTTTCTTTCCTATTTTTCCTTTTCCTTCTTCTCGTATTAATTTTTTATCAAATTTTCTCCTCTCTTTTTTAGAGTTTAAACCTTTTTCCATTTCTCCTCTTGAGTTAGGGGAGTTCCCATGATTACATTAGGATTGATTTGGCAATTTTGTTAAATGTTGGAGTTGCTATGAAAAAATTGGTCAAGAGGCATTCTCAACTAGGTATTGAGCCCCATTATAATAAGAGCATTCTTTTTAGGGTAAGGATTCTTAATTGAATGCCTAGGGGATCCTATCAACTTCATTTTAGCCTATAAATTCTCCATCTTGGCCTTTGAAGATATAAAGGAGGACCTAGGAATTGGATATGGAATCCTTTTTCCTTTCACTAATGGTATTATTAGACCTAGGGGCTCCTTCATTTTATTACTCACAAACACCTTGGGAGTGATCATAAAAACAATGGATAGTTTATCTTATTCAACATTTTAAAGAGTCAACTTTTCCTCACTTTGATCATTAGGTTTTCTCTCAAGACTAATAGTTTGGATTTAAGGACTATAAATATCCTTTATATTTAGAGAGATAGCAATGGAGTCTCTTTCATGTGGGTATTAATTTAGGTATCAATGGTACCACAACTTGAATTATCAATTTGGAAGTCCTTCGACATATCCTTTCCTAATGGATTATGATGGATCAGATAGTTACATCCAGTGTGTCTTATTGAATCATACCCTATACAAATGACATCATCTCTCACATATATGATCTTCTAGGTTCATGTTATGAATTTAGACTTGATTTGAATGCTCATAAAAATAGGTTTATCTATCTGTAAATAGACATTAAACCTAACTTCAACTAACCTCATATTAGACTTAGTGACTAGATCAATAGACATAAGTTGTCTAATAATGCTATCAAATCTTAGGTTTACCTCTTCCTTCTATAAATTTAGGTGGAGCCCAAGTAGCATAACCCAAATAGGTATTGCCATTAAGGAATCATATTCAAGGTTAATTATAGGATTCCATTTCCCAAGATACAAGAATGATTTCCTAAAAACTATGATCCCAAGAGCTTTTACACAGTTCTCCAAAGAATATAAGGAGACCAAGAATAAATTCTTATCCATGGTAATCACTTTAATGTAACCCATGGATTTCCACTTCTTTTCCACCAAATCTCTAAAAACATCAATTTTAGGCTTGTAGACATAGAATCATGATAGCATATAGTTCTCTAGTGAAGCTTTAGTGTAGTCAATAATGGTATTATGTATTTTAAGTAGACTTCATTTTCATCCATCACAAGTTTAACGTTCTGGCCAGTGATAGCCACCATAACATCTATACTAGAAAAAAATCTACTCATGAGCATTTGGGCACCTCCTCTTTTGTAATATCTACAACACCATCACCACCACACACCAATCAAAAATGTTGTAATCTCATCTGATATGTATTTATCCAAATGGAAGCATGATATACTACACTAATTGAATGGAAACATTACTTTATTACACTACTTAAAATTGAATAAATTCTATAATTTTGGACATATGCATACACCAAAAACACACAAAAACATACTTTTATATTGGAATAATAACAAATTTATACACTTATCTATTGAGATTTCCATAATCATGTAGTATCTATACTTACTCCACAAAAAATAATATTTGATACACTAGTTAAGGGAAACACATTTTTGATATAATGATCACATGAGAGACATGGTAAACAATGCAAAATCAATCACAAATATTTAAATAATATATCAGCTAAAAATGTCAATAAAAATAACATCAACTATGATTAGTTTTATGAAATCACAAATTCAATTGTAATAGTCAAAGTAAATCACTTCCAATCCAATTTCATGCAAATGCAAAATTTATAAAATCCTTTCCTCTCTTGTGAATTGGAAGTTCTATAATTGAAAACTTGTTGTAATTTCCAATTGAAATTATCACCAAGGGAATGAATATTTTATAATCATAGTCAAAATGATGATTTTTTTAATATTTTTATTCAAATGTAAAATTGTAACACTCTTTGCTTTTAAATATAATATTTTTATCATAAAAACCTTACTATAAGGTCTAACCAAAAGTGTGTTATAATGATTGTACATTTTATTTAATTAGTACCTTTAATTGGATTGGAGTTGGACGGCCAATATTTTTTTGGTTTTTTTCCTATGAAATGTATTTGTAGTGAAAACATGACACAAACTTGGTGCATATTTGGTGTAATTTGTATTTTTAATGAATTTCAAAAAGAATTAGAATTTAAATATATAAAATAAGGTGGACCTATATATCCTTCAAATTCATTTAATTTTCTAATTGATAAATACATTAAGGATAAGGAAATAAGGAACATTAAAACTTTGGATTAATTTATAATAAATCAATAAAGAGAGAGAGTGTGTGGGGAAGGACGGGGGAGGGAGAGAGATAGGGGAAAGAGATAATTTTATCATGTTCAATTTTATTATAAAATTAACTAAAAAATGATATATAGTTAAGTCTATGATATATTATGAATAATAGGATTCAAATTTATATTTATATTTTAAAATAATAAATATATAAAATATATTTTAAAATTTAATTTAAACATAAGAAAAAGATAATGAAACAATTATAATTTAATGAATCCTAGATTTTTAAATGTAGATTTGATTTGTGTAACTCTACAATTAATTATATGTGAAATTTTAAGTGATGACTATAAAAATAAAAAATTTCAATTAAATTATTTACTATCATTCATATCCAAGGCAAAAATGACAATGACCTATTTTGATAATTGTTCATGTCTTCATGTGTCACTTTTGTATTCTACCCTTTTTCATTATTTTATTTTTTTGTCTCTTCATAGCTAAATTCCATACCTTTCTTCATTATAGGTTATTTGATTTGATAAGAATTTTTTTTAAAATAATATATTATTCCTTAGTGTTGAGTTAGTTTTCCTTAAATTCATAATTGACTAAATTATGTGTTAGGAAACCAATTTGGGAGTTGTGTTATATATTACACATGATGTATTTATGTGTTTTATGGATAAAAATATTAAGTAAGATTTTTTACTTTATATATGTGGATATGTAACTACATATGATTCATCTAAAATATCATTTTAATATGAGAGGGTGATTTAGAAAGGGTAACCTATCAATAAATGATTCTATCACAAATGTAGTAAACACGATATGGTAAGTTCTCATTCAAAATTTAATAAAGGAGTAGGATTCATAATATGAGTGATAATAAATAAATAGATAATAATGGAAAGGTATAAATTGAATTCTCTAACATCTAGGCCAACTCTGTAAAATAGAAAAAAGTGAAAATGAAGGAATATGAAGTGCGGAAAAATGTGAAAGGCCCATATAATGATGAAAGTAAAAAAATGTAGTCACATCATTTCCATTTAAAAAATAATTATGAAACTTTTTCTCCCATCCTAGATAAGATAATTATGTGATGTTTAATTATCACTATATAAATGTGTACAAATTTGGCTCAGGGTTAAGAACTGATAGATTTAGAGAAGTGTCAGGTGTATTTAGAGATCTAAATGGTGAGACAAAGAGTAATAAAAGTTAAAGCAAGTATTATAGACACAAAATTATATTTGAATGTATAAATATTGATAAAATATGGAAACAACGTTATTAAAAATGGTCTTATACAAAAATTAGGTGTCCAAATAATGGCACTAATTTCATGTGCATATGTGAATGAATGCATGTGTAACTCAAAGTATAAGTATAAATAATTAAAGAATACATCCTCACTTACATATAGAAAGATAGAGGGATGAAATAATTCTTAAGATAGGCTCTCTACACATTAATTTTCAATCCTAATTGAAAATAATTCCCAGTTGCTAAAAATAGTTAATGTTATTATAATGAAAATTTTAAAACTGAAATTTGAAATTAAAATTTAAAATAACATTGTAATGAATAAAAATTTTCATTATTGAACCAAATATTTTTTTAATTTGAATAAAATTTATGACATAGTCTTAAATATAACCATAACTTCTCTTGTTAACCCATCCCACTTCTTGATCAAGGAAGTAGATATATGTTCTTCAAGAAAGGTGCCCAAAATTTTGTTCAATGACTTCTTATTAACACATTTTTTATATTTTTAATTAAAATGATCTGATATATATTATAATTTGAGGTAATGTATTGAATAACATGTACCTATAATATCTTGTTTAAAATTAATATAATTACAAACATCATGTATGATAAGATTATTTATAGATGATATGATCAAAAATTTACATAAAACACATGTAACTATCATAAATGATAAATAATAGAATTTGATAAAAAAATGGTGTCTATATAATTTAATAATAATTAAATATAAATAATAAATAATAAAATAAGTTGATTAATGGTCAAGATAAAATTAAATTTTTAAATGTATCAAAGATGATTTGAGTGAGAGAAAACCATTAAATATATCAATTTCTAATGAAGATAGTGAAAATATTTTAAATGTCAGTGGGTGGAAGTCATCACTTGAAACATTAAATGCAAATTTCAAGGAATAACATGTACAAATGTCTCAATTTTATTTATTTTTTTGAAAATATTATTAAAATATTCACATTATTTTAAAATAAGATATTTTTATATAAGAAAAACTTCAAAAAATGAATTTAATCCAAATACCAATAAATATGTTAACCTAATATATAATGTAAAGACTAAATTTATGAAATAAAATAGAAAAATTTGAAGAGGAACAATTTTTTTATAAAATTGATTTTTTTAATTAGAATTTTGCATAAAAATCCAATATATAATTTAATTATATTATATATGTAGAAGAAGGACCTATATGTTTGATATGTCATAACAACATTTCATGGTTATATTGCATAATATGGATGACAAATTATATAAGTGGAACTATATAAAATAATTCAATCATGGTTGACTAGTATATTCCCAAACATAAAGGGAAAAATAATATATCAATAATTAATAAATACAAATATCACTTAATAAAGGTATGGATACCCAATACCACTAAGAAATGAATTGGAATTTTGTAATGTAGTGTATACATGCAAGATGAAAATAAATATGACAAGAAAGTGACACTAAAATCATATCATATAAAAAGGTAGAAGACATGAGGAAATTTATAGAGGATTATGTATAATTTTGATGTGAATTTATTATTTTATTATCAAAATAAGTTTATTTAAGATGATATTATAAGTTTTTACATTTTATGTGTCATATTTAGTTTTCTATATCATTTTTATAATTATATTTTTGAAACAAATAGTTTAATATTATCATTTTCAGGAAAAAAATAAAAACAAAGAAAGTCATGATTAATAAATTTTAAAATTTCATAAAATTATTTAAATATTTTTTATTATAAATCAATCAAAATAAATATTTTAAATAATAAATATTTTATATATTAGTGGTTTTTTCTTTGTATACAAAGGATCACCAACCTGCATTAGTCATGTTATAATATTAAGGATGGGAATTCAAGCATTTTTATGGCTTTATCACATCAAGTCCACAAATTAAAAAATTTGAATGTCATACCCTTTTACTGTTAATTTCATAAATTATTTGGTCATCATAACACAAAGTGAGATTACAACTTTAGACCTCATATTAATAAGAGACACCAACTTCCATTACATCATTTCTTGTTAAATTTTTTATTAGTCAATTAATTAGTTTTTTTTTAAATTGAATAATTAGATAATCAACTAATTTATTCATTTATTAAATAATTAGTTAATTAATTATTAGTCATTTTCTCTTTCTATAGATGATACTAATATTACCAATAGTTGGAAATGATGGAGAAGAGTGATCGAGGAGGAATTTTGAAATCTGCTCATGGGTGGGAATCCCCTAATAGAACCAAGGGGAGGATGAGTATGATGACCCAAATTTAAACCTAGAGGATAAATACTGGGGTAACTTGTGTAGACCATCTCTCACCAATGGTGTATGTTGGGGGTTTATTCGACATCCAACTAAGCTAGGTACTCAAGCCAAGTCATGCACCTGTATTGAAGTCCTTTATAATATGATGCCCACACATATATATTCTCAGATTAAGTTGGTTCTCAAGCTAAGGGATGAGATCTACATCACTCACGGTGGTTCTATTAAATGGACCTAAACCATTTACTCCTTGAATTAGTCCAAGTTTTTATCTGACATGATATGTCAGTTCATTTATTTTGTTTGGGAATAATATATTAATTTAGATAAATGTGTGCCCTTTTGTCCCATGAATGGGTGGATTGGTGTTATCAAAGGTTCCTAAAGCATCATAACATATTAAGGATGAGGATAGTTAGGTTATACTTTAGTGCGTAGGATAGTGCATCATATTCATATAAAAGGTTAGATAATAGAAGCATAACAAAGATGAATTATTTTGTATTAAGTATTAAGTAGGAGTAACCTATAATTCATTAACATTTATATAGTATTCATATTGAATTAGACAATAAGTAAGAAAAATATTATACATGAGAATGCATGCAAGGAATAAAGTAATAAACACAAGTAACCATAACCAAAAAGTCTCTATTGATCTCTTCAAAAGTGGAAATCTCTTCTTCTTACAAACATAAGTGTATATAGACACTTGCAATCTATGAATATTCATATTTTCTCATAATTAGTGCCAATAGTGGAATCTATTCATATTCTAATCTATTAAAAGACATGGAGATAGGATAAAATAAACATATATATGATAAACTGAGTACATAACTCATAAATATTAGATAAATATCCTATTAATCTTTACCATATGATTTCTTCTCCCAACACTTTCTTAGAATTAAAATGTTATCACATCTTGAGATAACATCATAGGATATTCTAAAATTGCATAAAGGGTAGAAACTAAAGAAGTGGTTAGAATAGTAAGAGTTACAATAATCACTCAAGGTGTCATTTCTAGCTTTTACTTCTTAGTCATTACTTAATTGCCCTTTCAAGTTTTCAAATAAGTAACATACCAACCTACTACCCTTTTAGGTTTCTAATAGCATGGTGTAACCAAGTGGCTGCCATTTATGGGTTTTCAACCTTCTTATCCCTTTTTTTCTTACAAAGTCATCCCCAATACAAAATTTATACTCTATATAAAACTTAACTTGATGGAGGTGGAATGGATGAAAATGATGACTAGTCAAAAGAGTCCTTAGCCTTTGATTACATAGCCTTGCACTGAGTGATGTTCTATTGGATATTTGATGGTGGCTTGTATATAGGTGTTTTGAGAATATAGGCAAATTCACTATAAAATGGAGATAGATCGGTCTTGTAAACATGTCAGTCTAACATGAGTTCTTGGACCATACACAATAGGGCATACAATGGTACATGATATTTAATAATCTACTTAAGATAAGAATCATCATGGTCATGTCTACCTTAGTATTGGTGACCCTCATCTTAATCTCACCACTCAAATTCTCTAGTTTGTTTATGTGATATTGGGCTTAGAGACCAACAAAGAAATAGTACATAGGTTGACTCTACCACTTGAGGATGGTGTCACACACATTGTCCCTAGTGTTGAAAAAGTCCTAGAGAGCTCTATCATTTTCATACATAAAACTAGTGTGGCTACCCATAGTTATCTTTGAAATTATGGTGATGGCAAAGTCAAAGCTATAACTAGCTAAAGTATCACCTAGTTTTTGCTTTCAATCTAGCAAGATGTATGTGATATATTGTGCTTGTAGTGAGATAATGTCTAGTGCACCCTAGTAATCTATTGAAAAGGTGATGAGTGTGGTATCCTCTATCTTCACATCATGTCCTAATGTGCTGACTGCATGAATATTTTGGGTTGCACACTAGTCCTTAGTTAACTTAGAGACTAAAGTCTTCAGTCTGTATTGGTTAGATATAACTTGGCCCATGATTGCTCGAGTGACCAACTTTGGGTAGGTGTCATGGATAATCTTTATAGCTTCATGGAGGTGAGCCTTAAACTCTACATTCTCCACCTTGGATTGATCCATCTCTAGCTCCAAAGAGATGGCCTTCTGCACAATGGATTATTGAAATGTTGTTGTGACCTCTAGTTGTTTATTCATTGGAATCCTAGAAACATCCAATGATGCTTCCTACTTAAGAGGGAGTGTGTCTAATGCACTTAAAGTTGTTGAAGGGTATAGTCATTTCATTGTGGCAAGTGGGAGAGAAATAGTAGTGCACTAAGCACTAATAGTCAAGACATCCCAAAGCCAAACTCCTCCCAATGGTAATTCTAGGAGTTGAGGACCTGTTTGAGCTATAGTTATTTATTCTTGTGTTGGTTGTGTTGCTTTTGATTGTGGTTATTCAAGTTCTTGTTAATATTGCATCATGGCCTTTGTTTCTAACTTGAATTGTTGCACAACATCTTCAACCTATTTTATTTTTAATTTCTCCTCTTCTTATGCTTTATTATTCAATTCCTCTTGCAAAACTTCTTATTTTTATTATTCTACCTCTACGTATAACTTTTGTACACATTATTCTTATTATTTCTTTTGTTCTGCCAAGGACATAGCCTTGGATTGTTCATTTATATCCTACACTTTGACTTCTGCTTGTGCCTATTCATATGTTTGTGCTTGTTATTTGTGTAGGGATTAATCTTAATCTTCCTTATTCTTATTCATAGCTTCTTTGGATTATTTTTGGCCTATTATACTTTGGTTGTTGCATCTATTTTTTATTTTTCTTCTTCCTCTTCTATAGCCTTGGTAACGAGTTTAGCTTATTTTTCCTTCTATGGCTATACTTCATGTGTTTTCTTGGATACATTGACACCTTCTTAGGCCTTCTTAGTCACATCCATGAATTTTTTTAGTCAACCATTATGTCCTTAGAATTTTATGTGACCTCAACTTGTTTGGATTGTTGACTTTCTTATTGTTGTTTTTCCTACTCCTTTTGTTGCTTCTTCTCCTCCTTCCTTACTCATCATTATACTATGCAATCTCCTTCTTCCCTTGAGGCCTATTGTTCATTTAATATAGGTTTCTCAAGTGTGATCTCTTTGACCTCCTGAGCATGTGGTGATGGCAATGATTTTCTTAGCTAGACCATGGAGTTAGAAAACTATCTTCTTTTACCTGAGCATGACCAGTCTACATTTAGGTGGTGGTGAAGTAGAGGATAGGGTAGGATATTATTCATGTGTAGTGGTTGGTCATCAAAATGTGTGCTCTTCAAGTGTAGGGGAGACTATAAACTCCTTCTTAGTTCATGGTCTATGCATAAATGAATATGGTGGACTTTTTAGAATGGGTGCAAATACATCTTTAGTTGTGAAGGTAGGATTAGGTTGTGGTTGGAAAAAACCAGTCCTTCACTATAGTTTATCTACCTCTTCTCATATAGTATCAATGACAATGGATGTCGAGCAAGGTGGGAGGTCAACCCATAAATTTTAAGGAACTTGTGTATGCACTTAGACCATGTGCACAACCTTTTAGAAGAATAATTCCTTCTCTTCCTCTCTATCATAGAAGTCTCTAACCATGTCTATAATCCTTACCTATTATACTTCTTATTCATCTATTTCCATTTGTGGAATGTTGAATGAGCTTATGATTTTAGGTCACCTTCAGATTATCTAACCAAGTTTCTATGATTCATGTCTTGTGCTCCAAATGAGGAGACACATATTGATACTCAGTGGAAAGCTTGCACTTGTTCTTCTATGGCTAAAAACTAGTGGCTTATTCTAGTTTTTACACTGTAGGGATGGTTGTACCAGGTGGTATGGCCTATAATGGGGTCACACACCTAGATGTAAAGGATTTTTGTTTGAAAAATTATACCTACACCATGTCCATGTTGACAAAGAATGGAAGAGGTACAAATGGTAACCACATAAAATTATGAATGTGTATGAATACACCTTTTGGTAACAAGGTGATAGCTGCATATTATCCCAAATACTAAGTGACATCTAGTGGCACCTAAGGATGTGTGGTAATAATTTATAGACACTCATCCCACCAATATTTGAATTTTCTTTCATGTGTTAGGACTTCATGCTCAGGTGTCCATATGAGATCTAGGAATTGCTATGCTAGGTAATAATCTATGTCAGGGTACACTTCTCCCTCCAAATACTTCTATTGTGTGAAGTAGAGTACGAAGATAAGTCAAAGGTACTGAAATCTCTACTTTATATATGTCTAACACTTGTCAATATTTTTGAGCATCTCTTGAATGAAGTACTCTATCTAATTTAATTACTCATTTTAGTGGATCATGCGATGGGCGATGTCCATGACCTAATTTGAAATTTATTTTGTAGACTTGGTTTTTTGTTAAAACCTCCTTATGATGCATTTGATGAGGATGCACACTAGACACTCATGGATTTTATTAATTGGGATCCCTTTACATCCCTGAACATACAAATATCAAACTTCTTATAGAATAAGTGTGTTCTCATATTGTATGGAGAAAGGGATTCTCCTCAAGTAGGCATGCCCAAAGCTCAGGCCATGACTTCTATATTGATGACAATGGTGATGTCCAGGCCAAGGTAGATATTGTTGTCATTATATCAGCTAAGTAGGACTTGTATAATCTCCCCTAAGTCACCAAAATTTGGCATTAAAATTAGGTGCTTGATATCTATGTTATATAAATGGTGGGGGGTTGTAAGAGTGAGTAGTTACACAACATCAATGAAATCTAGATGAAATAACTTCTATTCTACTAATCAAAGGAATTTGAATGGATCTAGATCATTAAAATTTGTCTACTTCAGAGCCATATTGATGCCCAATTATTCTTTTTATGCATCAATCAATCCTTTGATGAGTTATGAAGTATCCATGATTCCTGAGTGATGAACTTGAAACTCTAGTAGCTCTTTGTGTAATAAAACTAGTTCAGATCTTTGAATTTGTAGGTCACTAAAATATGTGAAAGAATGAAGTATTGACTTATTTCATGAGCTTATATTTTATAGATTTTTCACCTATTGGTTTTCATGTAAATTATGCACTTAGATATCCATTTGATATGAATGTAATGGTTGATGTGGAAAATATTATCTGATCTAAAAATTAAGATAGTCATTTAGCACATGCATGAGGATATGTCATTATGTTATTTTTATCTGTATAGGAGTACGAGTATCTGATGTTGATGGGCTATTGATTTATTAAAGATTAAGTTAATTTAACCTTGGATCTGGTATTAACTTTTGGTGGATGATCATTATATAGTGAAGATCTTGTTGATTTTGACTTGTTTTTACCTTTCCCAAACTTAATTGCTTTCATTTTCTCTTGTTGACATCCATGATGATGTACATGGATTCTCATATGAATGGTTAGAGCATTCTATGCTTGGTATCTTGGTTCTTGAATGGTAGTGAAGATATCATCTAAAAACACACACAGATATAAAATGAAATACACAAATAACATGCAAAAATGAAAAATTATAATCTACTTGGTGCTACTCAGCACCCACTCACTTATTATAATGAGATAAATTAAGAGTATTGGTAGTATGGCTTAATATTATAGCCATTCACCCACCTTGGTAAATTGGTTCCCTGAAGATCTCTCAAAATAATGGTTATTTGTTGTGACATTTCATGGATAACATAAGGCCCTTTCCTTTGAATCTATAATTTTCCCAAAAATTCTCTGAAATGACTATCATATAATAAATTTTTTTGATCTTTATGAATTTCCTTATGGTATAAATTCTTATCATTCTATGATTTGTGGATCTACTTATGAAGATATTGCATTTAATATGCTCTATGTCTATACTTATCCATCCTATTTAGTTTAATAAGTTTTTTAGTGAGAGACTCATGATCCTCTAGTCGCATGACCACTACAATGCATAGACTAGGTACTAAGTATTCCATTGGCATAACTTCTTCAAGCCCATAGACCAACTAGAATGGATTAAAACCTATGGATCTCTTATAGTGCATGCAATATGCCCATAAAATCTTAAGAATGCGATCTTCTTAATCATCCCTCTTGACATCACATATCTTTGTCAACATTTTGTTATAATATTTATTTTAGCCATTATCTTGTGGATGGTACATAGTGGTTTTATGATGAGAAATCATGAATTATTTACTAAGAGCCTTGATGTTGTTGTTTAAGAAGCCCATCCCTCAATTGTTGATTAGCTAGATGGGGCATTTGAACCTTGTAATAATTTTATCATAGAGAAACTTTGTTGCATCCTTCATGCCATAGCTAGGTGTTTTATTAGCTTCAACTGATTTGGTAAAGTAATTTATTATAATGATAATATACCTTACTTTACTATATTTATTAGGTGGATTGATAGGTCTAATAAATTAAATTCCCCATTATTCAAAAGGTTATTCATCTAACAAAGGACACAAAGGCATTTCATCTCTTTGTATTGGTTTACCCATGTGTTGACATACAACTTAGTGTTGTGCTAATCTATATACATCTTGAAAAAATATTTGACCACCATAACCCAATCTATACCAACTTCATAGTAGTAGATTCTCCATCAAAATTTCCTCTTGCTATTCCTTGGTGTGCCTCATACAATATTTGTGGTCGTTCATGTTCTAGAACTACATGTAATCACATAAAAATGAAATTTGTAAAACTTGAGCATGACTTTTGATTTCCAAACCATAAGTCTTTCTTGCTTGCTTACACAACCCACTAGGCATGTTTTCACTGCTTCCCAATCACCCAAAGCTTTCTTAAATCAGCCCTAGCTAGCCCAAAATCCTCTCCCAAGCATAGAAATATCCCCTAAGATCCATGTCCCCTTGGATAATAGTTCCATAAGTTAGAATATAGCACTGGACCCTAGGGTGTCCACTTTCTAGTGCTATTGTCCAAGTGACTCTTAGCCTCAAATAGTTATATTTCCCTAGATCATTATCTTTTTCCCTATCAACCTAAAATGAAATCATATAACCCAAGATCATTAGTTTCCCTATAAAATCATATTCAAGGGTAATTTAGAAGGGTTGGAAATAATTAAAAAGGCACAAGCTAAAAATACACTAAGCACACTCAAGTAAATCTTCATATTCTCTGCATATAACCAACCACTACTATTTCTAACCTACTCAAGCTCCCACACAAGTCATGAGTCATGAAAATCTTTCCCATATTTTCATAATAATTACATTTCATACACAAAATTTCACAATACACATTCAATTTTGGGAGAATTATATTGGCCTTGATCCCTCCTCAGAGTATTGGTATGTAGCAACATACCCACACATAGAGTGTGATCATATGTTCAATGCATAATACACACTAACCCATTTTTCTAGTTGATTCAAGACAACTTATCAAGCCTAAATAATAAATAAGACCCTAAAGGATAGAATCAGTTGTACACAAATATTCACAGATGATCGAGACCTAAGATTCTAGACATAGAGTCTCTCAAAGTATCAAAATAGAACCCAAAAAGCTCAGAAGAAGTAGATCAAAAGGACTATAGCACCAAAAATAGGAATATATCACTAGACCCAAAAGTTTCAAATTTATGGTGCTAATATCTAGGCATATAATATAATTATGGGTTCTATACCCAATTAACTTAGTACTTTGCAGTTCTATAATCCTCCATCTCAGTCCAAAAATTAGTTAAGTTTACTCTATATCCCCTTATTTGCTATTTTTAATAATTAATTGATCAAATCTAGATTTAAAAAATAAATAGGTTAATTTATACATATTTTATTCACATATTTTATAGATTAATCTAGACCCCTTTACTAATTAGGATATTAAACCTTAGTTTCCCAAAAATAGTAAAGCATTTGGTGAACCTGACTTTAAATCTTTACACAAAAACCCTAGAAACCCTAGGTCTATTTATTTATGATTTTTTTTCCATATTTTTATAATTTTTATAGAATATAAAAATTATTAAACTAAAATTTTAAGTGCAATATTTTCAATAATTCACTAGACCCCTAGTTTCCACATACTAGGTCCTTTTTGCATGAAACCACTTCCAGACCACTAGGAAAAATATTCTATTAATTTTAGAAATATTTTAACATAAAAATTTTCCTAATATATTTCAAGTAAAATCTAATAATTCTTAATATCTTATTCAAATTATTTCATTAATTTTGAAAAAAAATCATTTCAAACCCTAGTTACATCACTTAATTTCTAGACATTTTCTAGAATATTCATCTTATTTTTTGCAAACTTTGATTAACTATTAAAATTAGAAAATCATTTTCAATTTACAAAATTAATATTAATTTATAATAATATTATTTAAAAGTACCTAAGTTTCATACATTAGGTCCTATTGCATCTTGAGGTATCACCTTACATCCATAGCCAAATTGTAAAACTGGTGCTCACTTATTTACAATTATTTCTTGCATTTCTTGCACAAAATAAGGAAACCATCATTGGTCCTATCATGTACATGAATGACTAAGTCTATCATATGTTATTAAAACATTTCATGATTTGAATTTCATGTTTATGTTTCATTATATGTGATGATATTAAAAAATTCACTGTTAAACATGCACAAGATTCCAAAATTCTTTTTACGAATTCTCTTTCACTCATATGGAAAACTGTTCAAAATTATCTTGCTAAATGCATTCAAAATTTCATGTTTCATATCAAAATTTTATATGCCTTTATGAAAAAATCCATGCACTCAACCTTTTTTTCTATATCTTTCATATGGAAATTTTTTTAGGCTTATTATGCTACACACATTCGAAATGTTATGTCATGTGTCAAAATTCTTTATGCATACATGCAAAAATTCATACTTTCTATCCCTTTATTTCTATATTTCATGTGGAATGTTATCTATAATCATATTTTTATACAATTTATAACTACACTTATATTAATTTTATCCCATATATATGGTTTATACCTAGATGTATTTGCCTCCTTGGATACTCTTGTTTCAATGTCATATTTCATGTAGAAGAAAGAAATCCCTTCTCCTCCTCTCCCTCAAGAGGGTGATATCACATTTCCATATAATGAGGTCCATTTTATCACTCCTCTAAAAGGTAAGGCATCCTAGACCATTGTTCTTGATGCATACATTTAGCCTATAGCTTCTTCAAACTATCTTCAACATATGTGCTTACATGTTCAATTGGAAGAAACTAAGGTTTGCACTTGTGAGACACAAAGGGATAAAATCACTAGTATGAGAAAGTTAATGTCATATTTAAAAATATATAATGAATTATTAAATTAAAATATCATAACATTATAAAATTAGATCATAATTAAAAAGCCTCAAAGGAATCTTAGTGTCAATCATGTATATGCACCTTCACCTAGTCAATTGGTTGCAAGCAATGCTACATATCAAAATAGAAAATCACAACATAGTAACTCTACAACTAATGATTCCAAAATCATTCAAAGATCAAATAAGAGTTCAAGTGAGGTAATAAGGGAACTGATTAAATTTAAGTGGACCAAACTACCTCCTCTACATCTAGTGAGAAGATACAGATATTATTATTCATATCATAGAATACATGGGCATTATATAGATTCATGTTTGGCACTAAAAAAACATATACAATAGATAAATGCTAATAATGACCCTATACAAGGTAAATCAGTCAAGCAATCCATAGTGACACAAGAACACATTCATAAAGGTTCAAATTTAGAAACAATACAAAAGTGGTTACCAAAGCACAACTTTGAACAACAAAGTGATAAAAAATCAAGATTAGAACAAGAAATAGGTTCACAAACATAGGTAAATAATGAACAAGATGTAAAGCTACCTCTCCAAAATGAGTCTCAACTTTCAAAACAATATGGGTTTTGTTAAAAATATCTATAATAATTTGTTGTTTAGCATCAAGGATTGGGCAAGCATGCTCAAGGCATCACTAATCCTATTCAAGAAGTTTTTAATGTTTGTCACCAAAGTTTGGGATTTATTGAACATCATATGAAAAATCAATCACAAACACAATTTATCAAAGGAAAAGATCTAGATACAACAAAATTCAACACTAGCATTCCATTGGTTCAAAATCAAGATGATAATTATGAGTGGAACAATCTAGGTTATTATGATTTTCAAGATACCAATAATGAATCCAAATATTTAGAGTCATATTCATATCCATTCCCTCATGCTTCAAAATCATGAACAATTCCATTTTTTGATACAAGCCACCATTATAGGCAGTCTCCCATGAGACTCATCAGTTAGTATCATTCTTTTTTAGCCTTACTTATACATAATCTCATATTCTAAGCCTACTTGTACCTAATATCCTTTTCTTGATTGTACATATCTTATTTCAAAATATAAAAAGAATTAAAAAAAATTTACAAAATCACCAAAAACATTTTTTGATTATATGCATCATCCATGTTTATATTACTATTATCATGCTAGGACTTACATTTGTTGTTTCATGCTATTGTATGTTGATTTATCTACACTACCATGCTTCACTTGATCTCTTTTGAGTGTGTACAGTGACATCCAGCTATTTGATTGCTTCATTCTACCCATTGAGGGGACATTCTTACTTCTACATTCAAGACATACATTGATATATACACCCACTAGGGTCATACTCTACATGATTACACCATCTAGGTTATGTCATTCTTACACTACACACTGTAGACAACCTATTGTAGTATGTTCCTTACTTTCTTATAGAGATATTACATTGACATCCATTGGCATTTATCACACTTTTGTATTTCATAGCATATACATTAGTCTTGTATTGCATATCTTGTATACTCTTGCTTCTTACTTTTTATAGTTAGATGCATGTTTACTTCTTCCAGTACTTTGCATGCTTCCACTCTTCACTTTGATTAGCTACATGTATTTTCATTTTCCAATTCTATTTGCTTCTTGTTTGCATTTTAGGGCATTTTCCAATGTTATTTGCTTCTATCTATATGTGTGTGCCTTAGGACATTTTCCAATGTCCCTTGCATGTGACTTTCTATGTGCTTATGGCCCCTATGACAATCTTTGCTTATTCCTTTTATGTGTGTATTCAGCATTTGAACATGCCTTGTATGCTTATTTGTCTCTTTGGCCACCCTTGTGTATTTCTTACTTCTTATTTTGTATGCTTATTTTTTTGATCATTTCTCTTTGTGTGTAATGCCATGATTTCAATCATGCATTTACCTTTCTTCTTAGATGACATGATGGACATCATGCTCCATCCCTCCATGCTACTTACAACTAACATCTCACATTCCAAATTTATATTATACATATGTTATTACATTTTTATATCTATCTAGGAATACCCATGTAGATCTAACAATCTTTGTTTACAACTTTTGTTATATCTGTAGTTCATGAATATCAATGCTATATCAAACATTTTTTATAGCTTAACACATTTGCAAGGCTTCTTCTTTTGAGGTAATTCATTATAGGGTCCTCATTCCTACACTCAAAAGAGGAGGAAACAAATAGGGGTTTTGTCACAAAGATCAAAGCTTCTACCGATCAAAAATGTAATTTCAAAAAAAATTAGTCTAGATTCTATAATTCAACATAGGTAGGCCAGATCAGGCAGACAATAGAGAACACAATCCAATTTAAAGTTTTGGTTCTGGATAATAGCACCAAAAATAAGACTATAGCATTAGTACCCAAAGTGTCAAGTTTTTGATGCTAGTGTCCAGACAACATAATTTCTAGTTTTTCTAGAATCAAGTAGAGGGGTGAGTTCAGTCATCATTATGCCATAATAGTATAGTCCAAAATCTATCAATTTTTAGCACTTTTTTGCTCAAAAAATATAGATACAGGGGGATCATGCATGGCATGAGGGTTTACACTTACATTTTAGACATGTTAGTTGATATAAATTTCATTTAAAAATCTATGTTCTAGACACCAATTATTTGGGCCAATGTGTGTGGCACATGCACCTTCTCTTTTCCAAGTGCAGTACATTTTCTTGCATGTTCCTAGTAGTTGTGTGCCTTACTCCATACTTAGGTGGTTTGCATCAATTTAAATTAAAATTTCATACAAATTTACTTCCTAAGTACCTAAGTTCCCAAGTTGATTCCATTTTTGGAGGGGATTTTTATATGAGTTCTAATCTCCATCTTTCAAAGTGGCCAACATTGGCCTAGTTTCTAGTTACATTCAGCTATCCACACCAATATTATCAGATTAAAATGCATTCATGGGATTCATGATCCATCTCATATGACATTAAATTTATACTAGTATCTTTCTATTTAGATTCACATCATGAGGCAATGATGGAGCCAAAGTTCTAGCTAACCTTTGAATTCTTGAGCCACTTATTCAAAGGGATTGGACACACAGTCCAAACATCAATTAGCACACACATGATTTTTTAACTTCACATAGTTGGTGATGATGGAGCCAAAGGGCCTAAATTTTCATTCTTGATCAACCTTCTAGGGAATTGAACACTTATCTCATCCATTGATATAACTCTTGGTTCAATATTCATCTAACATCACTCAATACAACCCAACAACATAATAAGTTTTGTATTGGTTTATGTACTCAATGAGGTGTATTCATTCCTTTCTCTCTCTCAATCATATTTATACATTCTTATTTTATATATAATTTATCTATTAAAAACTAATCTACTTTCACTTTCCTTATTTTTAGATTCACAAAGTACAACATGCTCTCACCATGCACAAATCCAACATCACATAGCTTCTTGGGTTTAGACTCACAAGTAAGTTTAGGTACACTTCTATTTTTATCCTTTATCCTATTATTTTTATTAGATACATACTTAGAATAAAGGGGGGGAATGTAATCACATAAAAATGAAATTTTTATAAATTGAGCATGACTTGTGATGTCCAAACCATAAGGCTTTCTTGCTTGCTTACACAACCCACTAGGCATGTTTTCACTGCTTCCCAGTCACCTAAAGCCTTCCAAAATCATCCCCAGCTGATTTAGAGTCCTCTCCTATCCATATACCTATCCCTTAATGTCCCTATCCCCTTGGACAATATCACCATAAGTTGGACTATAGCACTGGACCCTAAGGTGTCCACTTTCTAGCACTATTGTCCAAGTGAGTCTTAGCCTCAAATGATCAGATTTCCCCAAATCTTTATATTTTTCCTTGTCATCCTAGCATGAATTCATCTAACCTAGGATCATCAATTTACCTATAAAATCCTATTCAAGGTTCATTTATAAGGGTTAAAAATCATTCAAAAGGAAAAACATAGAAATACACTTAGCACACTCAAGCAAATCTTCCTATTCTCTGCATACAACCAACCACTACTATTTTTAGCCTACTCAAGCTCCCAAACAAGTCATGAATCATTTCAAGCTTGCCTAAATTCACATAAAACTTGAATTTCATACGCAATATTTCATAATACACATTTAATTTGGGAGAACTACATTGGCCTTGATCCCTCCTTAGAGTATTGGTATTTAGGCAACATGCCCACACATGAGGTGTGATTGTATGTTTAACACATAATACACACTAACCCATTTTTCTAGTTGATTTAAGACCACTTGTCAAGCCTAATAAGGAACTAAGACCCTAGAGGATAGAATCAATTACACACAGAGCTTTATGGATGATCGAGACCTAAGATTCTAGACACAAAGCCTCTTGAATATCAAAATAAAACCCAAAAATATTAGAAGAAGAGGATCAAAAAGACTATAGCACTGAACCCCAAAGTGTCTAGTTTTTAAGGATACTATCTAGGGAAAAAATAGAATTTTGTGTCCTATTTTTTATAGTCTACCCAATCAGCTCAACACTTTGTAGTTCTAGAATCTTCTATCTAAGTCCAAAAACTTACTCTCTATCCCCTTATTTGCTATTTTTAGTAATTAATTGATCAAATCTAGATTTAGCAAATCAATAGGTTAATTTATACATATTGTATTCACATATATCCTAGATTAATCCAAACCCCTTTACTAATTAGGAAATTAAACCTTAGTTTCCCAAAAATAGTAAAACATTACCCTATGAAGTAATTTGTCCTTCCCCAAATGATATATAAGCCCATTGATAATGGTGTATGGTAAATCTCTGATTGCAAATAGATTATTATCTATTTATTTGTATTTCATAAGAATTACTAATTATTCAAGGAAGTTGGTGATTTCTTTAAAAAAATTATAGATCATAAAAACATAAAATAAATGAACATTAAGAGAATCTTCCTATAATTCTTCTATTTTTTTTTTCCATTAGGAATGAGACTAAGATGATTTGACCCCATGTTTTTTCTTTCTAGCTTAACAATAATGTGAAATTGGAAATCTTGAAATAGTATCAACCACCTAGAGATGCATGCTCCTAGCATCAGCATATTGATAAGGTTACATAAAGATTAATGATCAATGAAAAATTTGAATGGTTTTGTAAGAAGATATTGTCAAAAAATTTGTAGTGCAAACACTGTAGCCAATGCTTCTATTTCAGTTGTCATGTAGTTATTTTCTACATAAAACAAATTTTGACTTACAAAATGAATGGGATGGCTGAGTACACCATCTCCTAGCTATAAAATCATAACACCAACTGTGATACCCGTAGCATCAATGTTCATGTGAAAGGTTTTGATATAATATAGAAAGATAAGGATAGGCATAGTGACCAATCTATATTTTATCTTTATGAAAGTGGCTTGACAATTCAGAAGTCCAGAAAAAATTCACACTTTTATGTAGTAAGGATTCCAATAGAGATCAAATGGTTGTATATCCTTTGATAAATTAATGATAGTACCTTGTATGGCCAAGAAAGGATCACACTTTCCTAAATATAACTAGTGGAGGCATACTTATAATGATTATAATTTTTGCCTAGTCTACCAAAATGCCTTTCATTACACACTACATGACCTAGAAGAACACCAAAAGGTGTAAAGAATAAACATTTTTTCAAATGTAGAGTGAAGTACAAAGATCAATATCATTCTAACATGGGGCACAGTTTAGACAAATGTTCATTAAATAAAGAAAATATTTCCCAATAACCAAGATATATTTTTATGAAGTGATGAATGAAATACTTGAATGTAGTCATCATTATATGAAAGAAAACTATAAGTGCATTATTGAGGCCAAAAGGCATTACCTTGTATGTAAAGGATCCCAATTTTATTTCAAAAGTGATTTTAGCTATGTCTTCTTCTATGATGGATATTTGATGATAACCACTAAAACCATCTATGAAAGAGTAAACTTCATGGCCTATGACAAATTCTGAAACTTCATCTGTGAAGGGAATTGGGAATGGATCATTCACACATGCATAATTCAAAATATGATAATACTCACATACTTTGATCTCACCTATTTTTAGGATATAATAACATGGTACTAACTTGACCTATCTTTTCTATAAGATAGATTATACCTATGTCTTTCATTCTTTCAAGTTTATCCTTCAATTTCAAATTCATATTTGGATTCAGCTTGTATGGATGTTTCTTTGTGGGTCATGCATACTTCTTGAGTTTAATATGTAATTCACCAAGAGATGGATCAAATCCTTAGACATCTAAAAATTTAGTGGTAAATACATCTTGATAATCTCATAGGAGTTGCATAGTTTCATAAATTTTAGCTTCTATCTAATAATCACCTATATGCACCAATTTGGGAACCTCCTTAATTCTAATGTTTGCTAGATGCTTTTTAATGGGTTATTGGTAAATCTTACACTTTTCCTCATCAATAGATTATTGTATCATTTATTTCCCTTATTATTTTAGAATTTGTATGCTATGCATCTTTTCTTATTCATTAAGTTTTGTGTTGAGGTCCTTTACTAGTTATATTATACATTTAGATTCAAATAAATTAGTCAAACTGATATCACCATCATAATCAAAATATTCAATGTCCTCTTCTTCAACTTGTATTTAGTGGCATGGCTGAGTAAGAGATTATTCTTCTTCCTTGGAAACTTTATATCTTTATAATGTTGAATTGAGATTAGAAATTGTAATCTTTTATGTAATGGATTCTATCATGGTTCTTAAATCTTATATGTACCCATGGCATAGGAAATGTTTGATTTTCATTAGTGCATTATGAACTAGAGGGTTTTCATCTTTAAAAATAAATGTCTATATTTAATAAATTTATACCTACATTCTTGATGCATATACCATGTTGATGGCAAGGAAGCAAGTGTATAATGAAAGATGTGAACTTAGTACTTTAGAATCACATGTTCTTTAGTTCAGACATCAACACATTTGTGAATATGAATTTTAGGACACTCACCTTCTTGGAAGAAAATCCAATTGATTCTAATGACCTATAGTAGATGTATCTTACTAATCATGAGTTCACACACATCATCCCACTCAAACTGATCATTTATATGAATTTCTCACCTTGTTGTTGCAACTCATTTCAAAGCATAATTCAAAGCACTAACTTACTAGATAATGGTAGGTACATGCACTTATAGGTGCATAATGAATTGATTAATATCCTTAAACACATAATACATTGAAAGTTGTCTTTCATGTGCAAAGACCATACTCATAGGTCAAGGTTCATGATCACCTCAAGTCCAATTGAGTAGGTGCATGTCTAAGTCTCCACTAAAAGATGAATCTATTTCCCAAGGAAAATTTCCTTCTCTAGTCAGATCTATATAATCCTACATATGATAATATGATTGATAGAGGAAGTCAACTTCTAAACAAGTTGTATATTTAACAATATAGATGCATAATATTCTATGGTGAACTAGTTTACCAATGGTTGAGTAACTGCTAGTTCAGGCCTCTATTGTTCAAATGTCTTTATTTTTTGAGTGAGTAAAAATTGTACCTAAGGTTTAATATGTTCATACAAGAAGTTTCACTTGACTATGCACAGAGCTTTCGGGTTTTCTTTAGAGTTTACCTTCATCCAACTAGTTTCTTGTGTGACATATGGAGAATCTAGTTTAGCTAGAATGATGTAGGGCTTGTGTACCATATTCAAAGGTACAATGACAAACTTATCTCAATGGTGTGACTCTAATTTATTTTTCATAGTGTTGATAGTCATATGACCATCATATTCCCATTTCTTGCCAATCGATATAGGGTAATGTGTTGTGGTTGTCTTCATGTTAATGATTTATAAGTCACCTCATAGGGTCTGTTATGTGACTTTGATATTTATGTCTTATAATCTACCAATAGGTTTAACTCATCCATAGTCAACTAAGTTTAGAGTTATTGGGTTGTAGGTTAGAACTAGTCATCAAATAGCCTCCCATGTAGACCTAAGAATCATGTTGACTATGCTACCAAAATCAAAGACAACATTTGGAATTTCATATCTTATAACCTCAATGTTGATTCATACATATACATCCCATGGCTTCTTTTTTTTATTGTACCAAATAATATTTTGTCATCTGTTGTCCTTGATATGCACACTTTAGTAGATTAGGTAGAAAGTTTGTAATATTCTAAGATATGTCTTCATTGTGTTGTGTTCTTAAAAGTTTTAGAAGATATGTGAGCATAGTAACAACTCTATTTTTATGAATAATGCACATGATCTATGCATACATTTAGTCATATATCGATACATCATCTCCTTCAGTAGTGTCTTGGTGTTGAATGTTTTTCAACATCTGTGCATCTTCATACATGAGCCCTTTTTCTATAGCTAAATTTAGGTATTTATCCTATTTTACTTTTTAGATTCCTTGATCTTGAGGCATTTAAAGAGGAGGAAACCTTCTTTCTACATCATTATTTCATGTAACATCTTTTAGGAAGGTATACTCCTTAGGTTGTACACACATCATATTTGAATTCTTAATGACCTTATTGTTTCTTTGCTTTTTCAAGACATTATGCTCTTATATCTTATGCTAGTCATATATTCTAAAGTATGTGTAGTAAGACTATCTTTGAGGATTCAAAGGGAAATTTAGTTACACATGATTTTACTCTTCACATAGATATCATTACAAAGGAGGCCATTGATAGTTATTTCCTCTACCACCTTGGTAACCTCCTCTGTATCTACCCCTAGATCCTCCTCTATTGGAATGATAACCTCCTTTATACCCTCGTTACTATGTTTTGTTACAATGTTAATGATTATAGGTATTATCTCTAATTTTAGATTTTATTATGCAACTTGTGGGGTCCAACTCATTATCTATTATTGCATCATGGTTGAGCTCTATGGTGCTGCTTACTAGTATTGCATTGATGGTGGTGTCTAATTCTATGAAGGATGGGTCAAACTAGCCAGACCTTAAAGATAGTATTATGGTGAATTAAGAATATATTATGGACCTACTTGGGTTACATAACCTTTATTAAACTTTGGGCCTAGGGCCATTTACTTCACTAAGAACACTTAATACACAATGATGATGAATAAATTTTTGGTGATGTCTTATTTGATCTCTTATAAATCCCTACATTTATTTTCTCATGATTATGTGACTTACAAAAATAAAAATAAAAATTCTATGGGTTTTTGGCATACTTTTGTAGGATATGGCACTGTGTTTTTGCATACCCTATTACTCAACAAATTTCATATAACTCTATTTTGATCTTATGATAATTATTCATGTGATGTCATTTTTTTCCACACTCCATACACCATAGATTCAACTTAGGTTTATCTATCTCATGGTATTGCTCCATTTCATTCATAAAAGTTTTTATTATATTTTCATTCTTATAATTTATGATAAGATCTTCCCCATAGTCTTTAATCTAATCTACTGATGGAGTAGCACCTCTAGCATCTGCTTTAGTAGCATATTGAGTCTACACAGTGGAAAATCTAATTCTAAAACATAGTCTTTTGACAAACCACATAGCTTTGTCTTTGTATATTATGGAAAATTACACCTTATTCATAACATTAGAGAATTTATTATCATATTCATAGACTTATTCTCATAAATTCTTCCTTATCTCCTTCAATTCTTGAATAGTCTAGCTTGTACATTTCTTTATCTTGAAATCTATGATGAGCCATTCCTAAACCTATTGTAGACTTGCTTGCTGAAATTCTCTATGTTATATGAACTTGAGTTCTATTTTATTTAGTGAACTAATGTTGAGGGGATATAATGCATAGTTGTTACAAGAGAAGGCTATGTTTTATGTGATCTTGCTTGCATACTATTAATATTTATCTATGCACTAGGAGATTTAATGTGTGCACTTTGTTTTTTTGTATTTCTTTCTTTCCTTTGCTTGATTTCAACAAGCCCTATGACCTTTAAAGCCTTTAAAATTGATTTTTTTTCAATTTTTATACCCTAATGATGCACTTGTTCTATAAATGAACCTTCAAAAATATTATCATCCTATCTTCCTGGTTGAAAAATTCTACTATACTATAACAAATTAGGTTGTGGGGATGTGTGCTCTTCTGGTGAATGATTATTTCTTA
>JARHVA010003744.1:360000-437500 GCA_037957365.1 Torreya grandis | reverse complement strand
TTGACCCTCACTATCCCTCATCATCCCCAATCACTCCCTTCCTATCCTTCATCATCCCTAATCACTCTTTCCTCATCACTCATCATCCTTAATATCTTCCTCATCCATATTATCTCCCTCTTCATCCTTAATCACTCCCTCATTGAGCTTGATTATCTCTCATCATCTCTAATCACTCAATTTTATCATTCCTAATCACTCCTTCATAATCCCTCATAATCCCACATTAATCTTTCTTCATCTATCATCATCACTAATCACTCTATCATTGACCCTCACTATCCCTCACCATCCATCATCACTCTATCATTGATACTCACATCCCTAATTGATCCCTCATCATCTGATGTAAGTATATAATCTAATGATATTTTTGATTCCAATCATATATTTTTTAATCTGTTATAATAGAGATTACTTATTTTCTAGGACTTGTGTTGTCAATAACCATTTGTGAAAGTCAATTTTATCATTGAATGAATTGGATGATATTCCAAATTTATAATCAAGTAACATAAGTACTAACATAAAATAGAGTCTAAATTTTAATTCCTCAAATTATTTTTATTGTGCAGCTAACTAGATGAAACTTTATTTGGTTTCACCTTTGGTAGTTTGGTTAAAAATATAAAAATTAAACACAAATATCTTATATAATTTTATAATTTTGAGAATATTTAAATTAGATGTAAAGTTATTTAGTGTTTCTCATCCCTGTATGACTTGAATCTTGGTCAGGTTCACACATGCACTCCTTGTGTGTGTATTATGTCCCAACTATTTTATCTATTGCTTGAAAAATGAACATTTATTCATGTTATCATAAAAATGTGAAACATTATTTCAGCATGGTGTAGTTGTTCATACTATGTTTTCTAAAGACCATCACCGATTATGGTAACTATCAATGGTTATTTTAGTAGGGTAATTATCGATGGTGTGAAACATTATTTCAGCATCGACTGTTGATGGTTGGGGTCACCCAAACATGACTTAAGCATTTTAAATAATTTATATCTTTTTTCAAAATTAGTATCTTATAGAATGGAAAATTGCTTTAATTTTAGATTTCAAAGAGTAAAGAAAATAGGAAAATTCATCTCCTCCCAGCTTAGAAAATTTCCCTCAAGCTTCCCTCTCTTTACTTACCAACTTTGTGCTATAAATGCATGGATCATAGAGAAGTTAGGGATCTAAAAATATACATCCATGCTCTCTTGTTTTCTTTATGTAGGAATTGAATACCCTAAAACTCTATTTGTGTGACTTTTAAAGGCTAAAGTACCATTATGTTATCCAACTCCTCTCAAGTTTCCACTATCTCCAATTTAACATCATATAGGTATTCTAGTTTCTATTTTAGCATTTCATTTATTTATTGAACTTCCCTATTTAGATCAGCCCACCTATACATCATCCCTTACCCTCAAAACTCCTATTTCACCCTCTAACCATTAGCCACATTCTATTAACTCCATTTCCACACCATACCTAGCTCCACATAAGTAATTGTAGCTAGTTACTCTAACCATTACCGGTTACAGCAACCATCACTGATTACATAGCCATCAACAATTAGGCTAACCATTGCTAATCACCCTGATCATCAATAGTAACTATCATAAAAAATAATAGATTTCTATTTTGGATACTTTTGACACCCCACCAAAACCTCTTTTGGTTTCTAATCTATTTTTAGGCTCTATTCTAATTTTTTGGACCTGACCTTGGTACACATGTACATCATTTATTTTCTTTCACACTTACTTTCCTATCATTTAAATGCAAGTATATTTATTATATCATTTCTAACTTAATTTTATTAGAAGTGGATTGAAAACCTCCTAAAAATCCTTGTGCTTTTCAGATCTAGCATACGCTAGGTAATCCATTCAACCTACCATCTAACAAATCCTCTTATAGTTTTCTTATGATTTTTAGGTAATCCTCCCTAGCCAAAGAGGAGTTCCCATATTCATTTGGATCAATGTGCACATTTTACTAGGTATTTATTTACAAACCCTAATACTCACTTTCTTTTATCTTTTTTTAAAACTAAGAAATGAAAGAAATAAATTGAAACATTTTGGAATGCCCGGTGGGACCCCTTATGGGTTTGTAATTCTCTTAGGAATATAGTTGCATTAGTCTCTTACATTTATTTTATTTATTTCAAAAATATATAAATTTTATCTCTTTTACTTCCTAAAGTCTTAAAAAATAGTTTTCATCCTAAGAATATGTTACATTTTGAATTTTTCATTTAGTTGCATTCTTAGGTGTTCCTTGTTTGCATAAAAAAACACTAAAAGTTTATTTAAAGTTGAAATTAGGTGTATTCATTATTTTTATTACTTAATGATCACCTCACCTAGATTAGTTAAACACATTATCAATTAATTATAGCTCACTCATGTTACACAACCAAACCACTTTCATAATAAAAAAATCAAAACTTACTTGAGATATGGCCCATTTGGATTTCATAACCCTTTGGATCACCTTACCCTACCTGGCTATCCCACTTAGATTTCATAACCAAGGGGAAGACCCACTCCATTCTCTGGTAGATTATAAACTCTATAAAAATGGTATATATTGGCTAAGTGGTATGACTTGGCTTCAAGTTCATGAAGTGTGGGGAGCAAGCCCCTAGTATCAGGCCATGTACCTAGTTTAGTGAATATTCTTTGAGCACCAAAACTTAACCCAAAACCATCCTTAGATGGCTCTTATATAACCTGACTTATAATCCAACTTCCCTTTTCATACTATTTAAGGCATAATCCAAACATGATTTAAAATAAATCCTAGGATTAATTGCATTTTTAGTGTGTGCTTTGTTTACTTTGGGTTTCTCTTTGTTTGCTCATTTTTTGAGGTGAGAGGTTCATTATCCATTTCTATATTTTTCATATGGTCTTAACTAGACAAGTGAAAAATCAAAACAACCAACCATCACCTTCTTCTTCAACCATGGATTATACCTTGGATGTTGATAGATCCCCGCATGTTTTACCTCACCATTCTCCTTCACCACCATCTCCTTCTATAATTCCAATCATATCTTAAAGGGACCCAAAGTTCACTTCCTTTCTTGATAATAATCCAATTTCTTTATAACACTACCTCAACACCTTTCCCTAATGTACCCCCCTACTTCAATTATTTCCTCCAAACCTTCTCTTGGCATGCCATCCCACCTTATGGTAGGGAACACGTCAACCCAACCATTGACTAAGGCTTCTTCCATTCTCCCATCCACCCAAACTCAAACCAACCTTCCCCCTCCCAACCAAACACCTCATGTCACACCCCATGTGGGTTTAACCTTACCATTAGTAACATACACCCCATGTACTTGGTATTATCTTCCACTCTAGCTTCTATCTTCCCTTTGGTTGTAACCAATCCCTCAACCATAATTATACTTCAAAACCTAGTGCTCTCCATAACTCAAAACCTTCCTCTAATCAGCACTAGGGTAACTACCCAAACTTAACCTTCTCAACTTCCTCCTACCTCAACCATAGCAACCACATATTTTCCTCAACAAGTGCCTATGATAACTTATTAGTATGTCCCTAACCCCTAAGGGTACATACCATTAACCACCTAACCTTTTGTACCAAGAAATTCTTATGTGCCACCATCTCAACCTCTTAGCACCACTTATCAATATATGGCTTATTTGGTACCATCTACCACCTATTCATACATTGTCATAGGCCAATCACAACAAATTGTGCCTTTTAATTATGTGGATTCTCAACCCCAACCTGATCTAATCAAAATTCTCGTGGATAAAATGACTATTTTGGAGTCATCCATCTCTACCTCAACTAGTCTTTTGTCTTACGACCAAATTTATAATGAGCCTATCCACCCCTTCATGCCCATCCATGCTTATCCTTCTCAATTGGAATCACCCAAATTTTCTAATTTCCAAGGTAAAGAGGATCCTTAGTAACACTTAAGATATTTTCATCATGCTTGCTACTTGATCACTTATAATGATGCTCTCATCCTTTGAACCTTTCCCATGTCATTATCTAGGACTGCCCTTAATTGGTATAGTGCCCTTCCCACTCATTCCATATTTTCTTTCCCATAATTAGTACAAACATTTTTATAACAATTTTTAGTAGACATATTAAAAAAGGCTTCCATTACTGACCTATGCTCCATCAAACAATTTGAATATGAATCCATTATTGATTGCATTTCCAAATGGAGGGGCCTCATTAATCAACTCCCTTTCCCATTACCCCAACCAAATTAATCAAATTATTCTCTTGAGGGTGTGATAAACACATTGATCCAAATCTTCAAGTATAAACCTTTAGGACCTTTGATTAAGCATTCACTATGCCTTACAAATTGGAAAACCATGCTATCGATGAAGGGAAGTTGAAGCTTTGAAATAAAAATTCTAGTTTCAAATCCATTGAGTCATCCTCCACCAAAACCACAAACCCAACTAATTCTAAAGCAAAAACAGCATAACACTCCATTTTTCTCAAAATATCACCTCCTCCAACCATAAACCAAACACCTCAAACCAATAATCCTTCCAATCACGAAAACCATAATCAAAATTGGGCTCCTTCAAAACCATTTACCTTGATTAGGGAGTCTTTTGCATCCGTCTTAGAAAAACTAATTAAATCTAATCTAATCCAAATTCTACCCATCAATTCCCCTCAATAATTTGATACTTCTAACCTCCTTCTTGGGTGGTACAATGATAATAATCATTGTGATTATCATTAGGTTATTGGACATGATACAGATAGATGCAAAAACCTTTAAGAGCATTGTCTAGGACCTAATTGATAAAGGGGAGCTTGTGTTTGATAAACCAAATGATCCTTCCAGCCAATATCTTGATATTTTTCAAAAACCATTCCCAAATCATCCACATTAACCCCAACACCATGAAATCCAACCTGAATCCTCTAACTTACATGAGGAACATGTAATTAAGGTCATGAATAATGTGCCCACTATTGAGTAATTCATCACCTCTATCACCCAAATAGAGTGAAACAACCCACCACCTATTCATTTAGATGCCAAAATGGAGGAAGTCTCTACCCCTTCCACTTCCTTGGATGAAACCATGATTTCATCTACCCCTCCTATGATGGAAATACCCAAGGAGATAACCACTCCATCAACCATTCCATCCACTCCTCCAAACCAAATAGAAGAACCACCTACTCCTTTAGACAACCAAACAAAGGAGGAAGCTATACCAAACCTTACACTTTAAACCATTACCCTTACCACACTAATTACAGAATTATCTATACCTCCCTTGGAAACCATTTCCCAAGAGACAATACCCCTACCTACCCAATCATTACCTTTGGAACCTTCCACCAAGGATATAAAAACTAAAACTACTCCTTCTTCCCCAAAGGGTTTAAAATTTGAAACTAATGATCAAGGAATAAGGCCCATTTATAAACCCTTTTCTCAACTAGTCCAAAGTTTAGAATTTACCTCCCAACCTAACTTTGATAAAGCCACCTTTTGGCATTAGCTTAGACTCCCATATCAAAATAAAATTAAACATTCTACTTCACTTGAGTCCACTCTCAAGATTGTTATTATAACTCCACTAACTACCCCTCCTAAAGTCACCATGTAACCATCTCAATTACCACCACCTAAAATTGTCAAGTCACCCTATGCTTCTTTTATCAAGCCAATCAAGAACTTGGGGGTCTTTCCCATGCCTAATCATACTCACCCTCCTTTGAGATTAGATTTAAACACATCAACCCAACCAAAATATATTCTAATTAAGCCCATTAAGAAGGAAAGATTTCCCAAACCATAACCTCGAGGAAGAACTATACCAACTCCTTAACCTCTACCTTCTATTTTAGGACTACATCCCTCCACCATTCCCATTACTTACACTTCATCCAAAAATCCATCTCCCCTTTCTCCACCTATAAAAATCCCATATCCTAATTCATCATCATTCCTTACTAACATTTCTCTATCCACTTTCCCATCCATTAAACCCTCATCATCTAGACCCCCAATTCCTAAACTAATGTTAATTATGCCAATTCTTTCTAAACTACCAACCAAGCTCAATCCACCAACCACACCTCCTATTAAGAAGTCTTTTCCCAATAAGGTTCCTACACAAAAAATCCAAACTCCACCACCTCCAAAATATTTATTGGAATCTTATACAACTATTTTACAAAGGCTCCTACAATATTTTCCCATTAGCTTACCACCAATCAAGCCTTTTAACCCCACTCACCTAAATCCAACTTGGTTCAATGACAATCTGATTTGTCTTTACCATAGGACCCTAGTCATGATACAAATAATTGTAAATCTCTCTAAACTATCCTTCATGGCCTTTTGGAGGAGGATTATATATTGGATAAACTTTCTTTAAGCCCCTTGCCTTTTTTACAACCTATCTAATCTACTTACCAATCATCTACTTCTCTACTCCCACTAAGGAGTGAAATAGAGGAACTGAAGCAAGCAACTAGTCCCCTTATGCATACCATTCATATGGTGACTTGATATCAATTAAAAAAAAGGATAAGGGTAAATCCATTCAACAAAATGAAAAGGACAAAGCCAAGGCCACCATTCCATGTTTTTACCCTTCAACTCCCCAACCAACCCTCAAACTCAAATAACTACACCTTCACATTCACCCTCACAACTACCCAAGACCAAAGTCTCTATTTTGGGAGCCCCTTATTTTAATAAATCTCCACTCATCCAATGCCTGATGTTAAAATAACTTCAACAAATGCTAGTCAAAATGAGTCTTTATGACTTGGTTAACACCTCACCTCATCATCATCACGCTTTAGTCAAAGAACTATATTTTATAGAAGTTTAACGAGATGATCCCCAACCTCTTGAACCTTTGATTAGAGCCATCCAACATGCTATCATGGTAACCTTTCAAGAATATAAAATTTTACCTTGTCATAGTGAAAACCTTGATCCCCCTCTTTTTATCATATCATCCATCAATCATACACATGTCAAAAGAGTTATGATTGATGGGGGAATGAGTATAAATATCATCTCCTCCCATGCCTATGATCAAATCCAACTACCTAAAAACATCATGTCAAAAAGATCGATATTTCTTTGATCATTTAATGATACCTTCACCACCACTATGGGAATAGTTGTTCTTCACATCTTTTTGGGTCCTTGAACTATTCCTAAACTATTTTATGAGTAGAGGGAAAATTTTAATATAATGTGTTACTCGATCACCCTTGGATCCATGCCATGGGATGTATCCCTTATACCCTTCATCAATGTATCAAATTTGAACATGAGGGATAGGTCATTACAATAAAATTTAATCCAAGTCCCTTTGCTTCTTTTAATTTGACATATCAGCCCAATGTTGTTCTTATTCCATCTTCACCCTCTTCAAATCCAACCTCTATCCAAGCCACCATATCAACCCAACCCACCAACACTTATATATTTAACAATGATGAAGTATCCACTAGATCAACCATTCCTTCATCATTAATCCCAATTGAACACCCCTTGCAATCCACATTTCAATATTTTACGTTGGGGGAATATCAACTTTTAGCTTTGTATTCTTTCCTTTCTCCACATGAATTTGGGAACCTTCAAAATGATCCATCTTATGATCCTAATATCGATACCATTGTCCCCTTTGGCCTTCCTAACAATAGAACATATTTTTTATGGGATACTTGGTAAACCACTCCTTGATCCCACTACCATGCCTTATATCTAGCCATTTACTTCCAACTTTTCTTATTTTAACAACTTGACCTTTGCCCAAACCTAACTTCATCAGTGCACTTGAAAAGGGTTTGATTTTGGCCTCTATGAACAAGGACCCCATGAGCTTCCCATCATCAAAATCCAAAACCCTCATGAGTTCTTTAGCTTGGGATATATTCCCCAGAAGAACCCACATCACCAAAACCAATTCTCACCACTATTGACAAACCTATGCCCTCACCAACCCCACTTTTCCAATTTAAAGAAACTCTACCCTCACCAAACCCACATTTCCAATTTGAAGGACCTCTACCCTCACTAACCCCACTTTTCCACTTTGACAAATCTCTACCCTCACCAACCCCATCTCTCCAATTTGAAGACATCGACATCATTCCACCTAACTTTTTTTTTATCAACACCATTAGTTTGGGTCCCATAACCTATAAACATGAAGGCCAAACCCAAACCATTCCTCTTATCCACCTTGAAATGATTACACATGACTCACCCATCATTAACACTATCCAATGTCAAGATGATAATTCTCTTCTTACCTATTTGGGTATGGGGGAGTCTTATTTTCAAAAAGCCATCCCTCTTGCAAACCAAATAATGTGAAATGAATCAACCCAAAAACTTAGTTTTGGAACTTATGAGGACCCTCATATTGTTAAAATTTTCCAATCCTTAACCCTCGAGGAAAAATGAGACTACCAATATTTTCTCTGTGACCATAACATAGCATTTTCTTGGTCTTATTAGGATATGCCCAATATTGACCCTTCTATCACTCTTCATAACATCATTACCCATCTCAAAATTAAGCATGTTCAACAAAAACTTCATCATATGCACCCTCACATAGCTCTTCTTGTTAAATAAGAACTTCAACACCTTTTATCCATTAATTTCATTCAATCCATTAACTATCCACAATGGGTCTACAACATTTTTCCTATTACCAAACCCATTAGGGGACTCTGCCTTTGAGTGGATTTCTATGATGTTAACCTTGCATACCCCAAAGAGGACTTTCCTCTACCTAACATAGACCAACTTGTTGATCTCATTGCTGGCCATGAAATGCTATCCCTTATGGATGGATTTTTAGGATACAACTAGATCTTGATTGCCCCTCAAGATCAACATAAAACATCCTTTATCACCCCATAGGGAAATTTTTGCTATCATGTCATGCCCTTTGGCCTAAATAATGTAGGGGTGACCTATTAGCAGAACATGACTTACATCTTTCATGACCTCATCCATAAAATAATTGAAGACTATGTTGATGATCTGCTCAGTAAATCTAAACACCACCAAGATCACCTCTCTATATCACTATCATCTTTGAAAGACTTATCCATTATCATGTCAGACTCAACCCAAAGAAATGTATATGTGGTGTTTTATCAGGAAAACTTCTAGTCTTTATTGTTTCCCTCTATGAAATAGAAATAGAAGCTACAAAAGTTTGAGCCATTCTAGAAATGCCTCCCCCTACTAACCTAAAATAAATTTTTAGCCTACAAGGAAAACATTAGTCAATCCACCACTTTATCTCCTAGCTATCCAATCATTATTAACCTTTTCACCACCTCCTAAAAAATATACCTCCATAAATGGGACAAAAAATGTCAACAAGCCTTAGATGTAATCAAGGAGTATCTTTTCTCTCCACTAGTCCTTATTCCTCCAAAAGAGGATCAACCTTTTTATCTATACATATTTTCCACCGATCATTCCTTGGGGTCCATGATTACTCATCATGATGACCAAAATAAGGAGTAAGCTATTTATTATATCATTTTTACCCTCATTGAATATAAAAATTGATACACCCATCCAAAAAAACTTTGCCTTGCCTTAGTTTTTGTCACCTCTAAACTTCATCACTATCTTCCTAACCATAGAAATTATGTCATTACTAACATTGATCCCCTCAAGTATATACACTCCAATACATATCAAAACCAACGTATGCCCAAGTGTCTCATGTTATTAGTAGATTTTAATCTTGAATTTTCTCCATAAAAGTCCATTAAGGGCTAGGTGATTGTATACCAACTAGCTAAGCTCCACTCCCTAATAATCAAACTCTCCATCTTACCTTTCTAGATGATTCTATAGCTACCCTTTCTTCAAAAGAACTCATGTACCAAATGACTATGTATTTTTATGGCTCTAAATGTCAAAATGGTGGTGGTATTGTCATAATCCTCATTCCCCTTAATGGGTAACCTCTTCCTTTTTATTTTAAACTTGATTTTGAATGAACCAATAATATAGCCAAATATGAGGCCTTTGTCATAGGTTTCCAAACTACTCTATCTTTGAGATTCAAAACCATTATCATCTTTGGAGACTCTCAACTCATCATTAACCATGCCACATGAGTATATCAATGTAAAAATGATGTCTTTCTAAAGTATAAACAATTTTTCGATATAATTCTAGCATTATTTAACCACTACACTACCCAATCAATCCCTCACTCTACCAAAAAATTTATAGACACAATGGCTTCCGTTGTATCCCAAATTCCATCTCAACCTATTGACTCTAAACTATTTGTCACCATCCATCATTTTGTCACACCATTCTACCTCAGCCCTAATCTTCTTACCATTTACCAAATAGAAATAACTTCTTCAGACATTTGGTATGATCAAATCTTCAACTACCTTAACATCAGTATCCTCCCTTTAGATATTTATAGAAATGCTCATAGATATTTCATTTAAATTGCTTCTCATTAATTAATATTAGGGGGCATTATTTATAAATGAGGCTTTGACAGTCTCCTCCTTTGTTGCCTTCATAGCAATGAGGCTTCTCATGCCATCAAAGAAGCACATGATGGTATTTTTGGAGGGAACTTTAGTGGTCTGGCCATTGCTAAATGTATCCTTTGCCTAGGTTACTATTGCCCCACACTCAATCAAGATTATTGTGATTATGTCAATAAATGTGTCAAATGTCAACAACATGCTAACATTCATCATGCACCTCCTCATGGTCTTCAAGTATCAACTAACTATTGGCCATTTTCACAATGGGGTCTTGATCTTATCAGATAAATCAATCCACATTCCTCATAATGACATCAATATATCATCACTGATATAGAATATTTCACTAAATGGGTAGAATCCATCTTGCTAATCTCAATCAAAGATTAAAAAATCGTTGATTTTATCAACCACCATATCATTTATCACTTTGGTTTTTCTCACAAAATCATCACTAATAATGGTAAATCCTTTAAAAAAAATCTAAGAGCTTTACGATGCTTTTGGTATCAACCTAAGATTTTCTTTGCCTTATCATCCATAAGCTAATGGACAAGCTGAGGGTTCCAAAAAACTCCTCATAAAAATTCTCACTAAGGTAGTTAGTGCTTTGGGCAAGGATTGGCACTTACATATCCCATTTACTTTATGGGCTTACCACACTATTATCTAAACTGCAATAGGTGCTACATATTTTTCTCTTATCTTTGGAGCTGAGATAGTCCTACCTCTTTAAGTCTAAATTCCATCTCTTTTCATATCCTTTCATGAGATTCTTTATGAAAGTGACTATCATCAAGAATTCTTAACACACCTAGAACTTATTGATGAACATTACCTTGATGCCCTCAATCATCTTTGCATTTATCAAGAGTGTATCAAACAAGCATACAACAAACATCTAAAAATACTAGAATTCAACATTAAAGACCTCGTCCTCAAGGAAAACCAACATGCCACTAACATGGAAAAGACCAAGAAGGGAAAGTTTGCTTTTAATTGGTTAGGACCTTAAATTATAACCCATAAGTATGGATCAAGTACTTATTACTTATCCTCTCTCAAGGGTAGGCCAGAAGATGAACCCATCAATGCCTCATATTTATGTCTCTTTCATTATTAAATCAAGGTTCAAACACACTTTCATGTTTCACTTAATCTCATCCCTTCGTTCATTAACATTATTTTCTATCTCTTTTAGGGTCAACTAATTATACATAACCATGTGATTCATCTATCATAGTAATAACTTAATCCTAAATATGGCTACCTTAGATCTACCCATAGCATAATTCTCATGGATACTTTTCATCTTTTTCATAGATGGAATCCCATGGTTAGTTATTTCTCAAAACCCTTTTCCCTAACCTTCTATGTCTAGGTCCTGCTTCTACATGGGTATACCTTTCATACCTGACTAGACTTGTCCATGCCTAATTTTAGTCTAAAATATATCCATACTTTAAAAAATAAATAGCAGATTGCTCCCTCAAAGGATAGCTACCAGATCTAATCAAACTTTGCTTAATGTAGAATTCTCCCTTGAAGGATAGCTATGCCAAAATAAAATCTTAGACCACTCCCTCAAAGGATGGCTAAAAAAAAATTCATTATAAGCTTCTCACACTGATTAACTTTAGCAACTTATAAAGTAATAAAGAAAAATCCAAAATTAGTAGGCCATACTCAGCTCTTATATCTACTAAATGTAGACTTTCCACATTTATGAGTCTACCTACTATCTAATCAAGTTACAATCAAATTTTATAACATAAGTAGACTCCCTACATTGATCAATCTACACATTATTATATAATATACCAATGGCATATAATTATCTGGTAGGGTCCTTTCATCACCTATGGAAAAGTCAATCACTCTACCCATAAGTTCCATTTTCCTCTACCCACATATTCACATCCCTAACTATCACCCACATCCCCAATGAACCCAAGGGATTATGATCTTACTTAGATTGAAGTGGTCAAGACACCAATTTTATCAATAAAGCATGTTGCTATGATGCATTTGATAGATTTGTGTTCATTAAGACATTCTAACTATAGATTCATATTATTTGGCTCTCACTAGTAGAGCACTATGCCCCATTTCTTATCCAAAATATGCACATGAATGTTTCCTCTACTTATACCAACCCAACATCCATTAATCAAGCATTACATTTTCTTAGTATTATTTTAACATCAACATTCACACTATCCCATAAAACTTGCTCATCAATCAAATCAACATTAATATCATGCAAAAAAATAGTATCATTAATGACCAAATAATCATACTCATCATCAATCACATAGTAAATCTTAATCAAAATCCATAATCCATAACATTACATCAAAATAAATATGCACAACTACACTATAATCACCATCTCTATCATCTAAAAACATCATCACTCATATCCAACACATCATCAAGACATCATAATCCATCTCATTAAAATATAAATCCAGAAAACATCTCAATCCATCTACAACATCACATATATATATATATATATATATATATATATATATATATATATATACATGAAACACACATCACTCATAAATACATCTCGCATCTTTGATGTGTAGGCTGGTATCAAAATCATCAACAAAAGTCTAAAATGTGTATCATAATACATATTCCAAACTTTTAATACTAGAATAAAATATGGAGGGATACCCTACACCAATCCAAATTAATGTTGTACCCACTTAAATGGGATACCTTTCATAGGCCCATCTCTAGCTCTACAAAGATAAGGTGTGATATATATATATATATATATATATATATATATATATATATATATATATATATATATATATATATATATATATATATATGTACACCTAACCCATATTGGCCACATATGATAGGGCCTTTAGATAATCTCCCCAATAACTAAACTCTTTAAGGCTCCTCTAAACTAATCAATGTCTCTCAAACCACCACCAACAACTATTATGTCCCCATCTCTCCTCCATCGGTAAAATTTGACCACATAATCCATCAACTAAAATGCCTCTATCAAAATTCCTAAGTGTCTTAGTACCCATATGTGCTCATAGGCCCCAAAATGAAGTACAAATTCCACACTGATGCCATAATGCTTGTGCACCCTAAAACCCCATAGCTCTATATATATCTACACCAATAAAACTAGTGCCCATCCAAACACTGTCACCCAAAAAAAACTTCACCAACACCCCCAACAACACACTAGGGTATCTCCCTCCAAAAAAATCTCGCAATGCATAATAGGTAACTACTAAATACAGCATAGTTATCAAATGTGTCTCTCTCAAATCTCTCTAGTATAGAAACCTAATACTAAACCCTTTGGAGTGGAATTGTGCATCATCTCTATCATCTAGATATAAAATTTGCATGCACTCATCAATCTCATCCACCTCTATATGATAGATGGGATCACCATGAATGGGTAGATGTGTGATTTGTTGAAGATCCTCTAATAAGATACTCATCTTCCCTATAAATAACCAAAATATATTATTCATTAAGTCCCATCTCTTAATGAGAGTGATTATCATTATGTCATCCCTAAGAAGGCACTAGTATTATTTCATCTCTTAAAAACCCATAGTCTCCATGTGATGCTAGTCCTCTATTGACATGGCATCCCTCACCTCTATAAAAATATTTAGAACTTGATATTGTAACTAAATTTGATCATGTGCCTACAACCACACATGAGGCAGGTAAACCACCCTATCTAATACCTCTCTATTTCAAATTTAATCTCAACCTACCATTTGAATACTTATTATATTTCTATAAACCCCTCTTCTAGAACTTGTTGAATTTCTAGCCTGACCCATCTCCTACATCTTCTAATTTCCCAACCCACCTATTCCTTAAAACTCAATCCATTTTAATTCTTCCCACCCCCACAAATCTCACTTCTCAATCCTCCCTCCAACACAACTCTAACCCACCATGAAAATTTACCCTATTTTCTCTATCCCATCCCTACCCATCTTACCTCCAACCCACCCTAATCGAAACAAAACTACACCCCAACCTACCTCCAACCCACCCTAACTCTAACATAAATACACCTCAACCTATCTCCCATCTAACCCAACTTGGGCATCCTAACCCAACCACTCGACCATTACCAATTATCCTAAACCATCAACAATCCCTTTGGGGTCTTTCCCCCCCAAGTTAAACCATCACTAGTTGGCTCTAACCATTGACAGTCACCACTAGATAACCATAGGTAGTGAGCTTCGACCCCTTGACCTCTTCAAACAACCCTAAAATCCCTCTACTCCATTATAACCCCTCTCCTGACCCTTAACACTTTCATCATACATCTAAAAACATCTTATTATTCCCCCAACATCTCCTTTTATATGCAAATAATTTAAATCTAGAATCCTCACCCAACATTTTGAAACATCTAAATTTTCTCAAATACCATCCATTATTCTATTTTTCCCATATAATTCATACACTACACTTTATTTTCAATGTAAAACATGACCTACCTCATTTCATGATTGATGAAACCACCTTAATCCATGCCCAATCACTTGTCCCCAAGCATCTCCTATGTCCATATTGACCCCATTGTCCCTCTCATACTACAACCTCATTTCGACACCTTACCATAATTCAAAGTACTAACAAGCTAACTATGTACATGATGTACAATATGAATAAATCCATGATGGCCCAATTTGTAAATGAGGATAAAACTTCATTAATTGACCTTTTTTTAACTATGGTTTTAGGGTTTTTCACCAACTATCAGTAGTTACCTAACTATCAATGGTTGACCTTAAACTATCACTAGTTAAATCCACTTCACTCGACAACCCCAACCATTGCTAGTTAAGGTTCAACATATTAGTTTTCCACACTTTTATTATCCTTTCCCTCACCTTGGCTTATTTAGGAGTCACCCCCTCCCTCAACCTCTCAAGAACTACATTGGGCCTAAATTCCATGTTGGATCAATTATCCATGGGACTATGTAGGAAGCATCTTCTTGCCTTGTGCATTTGGAGTCATCTCAGCCACTATATACCCAACCCACCTTACCCACAAATTTGTCCAAGTCCACTTCAATGTTGGCCTTAGGCCAACCTATTCACATATTTTGTGATGACCTTACTTTGGTCATCCTAACCACTTTGACCAATTTTACCCTATTGAACTTTCATATTATGCACCATTTTGTGAAATCCTTGACCCATTTTATTTTTCTTGGGAGCACTTCCTACCTTGGATACCTGAGCACACACTAAAATTTTCTAATAACACATGATAAGTGTGACCTAATTAGTTATGACCAATGTTGGGGATTGGTTACCTTATCATTTATCCTAGAACTTGACCTTAATTTTACCAACATGGTAATGTTAGTCATTGTAAAATGTTGTGCCTTGTAATTTTTTGTATTTTGTGTACATGTTTGTGTCTCACATGCCCAACCTCACACACTTCATTATCCATTTTTATCAAACCCTGACCCAATTTGACCTTTGTCTCATTTCCTCCTATTTTGAGGGGGATCACCTCCTCCCTCCCACACTTGAGGCAACTAGACGTAGAGCTTGACCAACCTCCAATTTTTGTTCTATAGTTTGCTTAAATATACACAACAAAAAGTGGTAAAATGTAGACACTTGAAAATTGCACAATAATAGTTTTTAATGTCATCTTGAACTATAGACCCTTAACCAATTTTTCATCTAGTGGACCACTTAGTCTACTAGAAATCTCTTACAACTTCATCATGTTAAATACCCCCTCCCTAAACACATCACTTAACCATTTGCTTATGACCCATCGATCATTGTTAGTCAGGGTAACCATCAATTATTAACCCTAACAATTGATATTTGGGGTCACCTCAACTTGCCTTAAGTATTTTAAAGTATTTCCAACTTTTTTCAAGATTATTATCTTATATAATGGAAACTTACTTTAAAACTAGATTTTAAAGACTAATAAAAATAGGCAACTTCATCTCTTCCCAACTTAGTAACTTTCCCTCAAGCCTCCCTCTCCTTACTTAACAACTTTATGCTATAAATATAGGGATCTTTGAGGAGTTAGGGATCCAAAAATATGCATTTAGGATCTCTTATTTTATTTGTGTAGGCATTGAATACCCTAAAACTTTGTTTTCATGAATTTTGAAGGCCAGAGTATTGTTATGCTATCCAACTTCTTTCAGGCTTCCACTATCTCCAATTTAACATCATATAAGTATTTTGGTTTCTATTTTAGCATTTCATTTCTATATTGAACTTCCCTATTTAGATCAGTCCACCTATACATCATCCATTACCTTCATAACTCCCATTTCACCCTCTACCCATTAGTCACATTCTATTAACTCCATTTCCACACCTTACCCAGCTCCACAAAGGTAATCATAGTTTCTCTAATGATAACTAGTTACAATAACCATCATTGATTACATAACCATCACTATTCAGGCTAACCATTGTTGATCATCCTAATTGATGATGGTCATTCTCATAAAAAAATAATAGATTACTTTTTTGGACCCTTTCGATACCCTATAAGACCCTCTTTTGGTTTCTAATCAATTTCAAGGCTCTATTCTAATTTTTGGACCTGATCTTGGTACATAGGTATGCAATTTATTTTTTTGCACACTTACTTTCCTATCATTTGAATGAAAGTATATTTATTATATCATTTTCAACTTAATTATCTTAAAAGTGGATTGATAACCTCCTAAAAATCCTTGCGCTTCTTGGATCTAGCATATTCTAGGCTATCCATTCAACCTACCATCTAACAAATCCTCTTCTAGTTTTCTTATGATTTGTAGGTAATTCTCCCTAAATAAAGATGAGTTCTAACATTCATCTAGATTAATGCCCACATTTTACCATGTATTTATTTACACACCCTAATAATCACTTTATTTTATCTACTTTCAAAACTAAGAAATGAAAGAAATAAATTGAATAACATTTATTAATGAAATAATATTTTTAATTCATATAATTTCTTATTAGGGGAAGTAGAGATAAATTTAGTACCAGCCATATGATTGGGTTCATAATATATTATCTACTTACCTTTTTATAATCTTAGATAACTTGTACCCATTTATCAAGATGTGCAAGTAGAGAGATCATAGTGTGACAATCTTTATTGGATTGAATATTGAATTTATGAATTAAGCACCACTTTCCAATATTTTAATACTTATTCTAATCATTTGAAAATTATTTTCCACTCTCTGGTATGATGAATCAATCAATAGACATACAAATAAAAGTCCTTCAATGTAATTATTTGGATTATAAAATGTCTTCGTATGGAAAGTAATTGATTAGTTTTAGGAAATCACACATCTTGGTGATCCTCATGTATTTACTACCAATTTTTGGTGAGATGGTGGTTTTACTTCTCTTTTTCTAGAAAATTTTCAATTATGAATTATATCATTTCTAATAGGCCCATATTTTATCATAAGTGATAATATTTATGTTTAAAATTTGACTCCACGTCATTTTGATCACTATTTCTTATTTTTTATTTTATAACTCAACTCTCCATGTTTAAATCCTAACATTATTAAACCCTAACAAATTTCCACCATCAAGGTATTGGATAGAGTGATTAAGGATGAGGAGGGATGAGAAGGAATTGGGGAGAGATTATAAGGAAGTCAATTGGGATGATGAGGGATGGTGAAGGCCAATGAATGAGTGATTAGGGAGGATGAAGGAGTTATTAGGTATGATGAGGGATGGTGAGGATTAATGAAGTAGTAATTAAAGGTGATGATGGATGAAGAATGAGTGATTAGAGATGATGAGGTATGATAAAAAAAAGTGATTAGGGATAGTGTAGGTCAATTAGGGAGTGATTAAGGATTATGAGGGAGTGATTATAAATTATGAGTAATGGTGGGGGTCAATAAAGGAGTGATTAGGGATGATTAAGTGGTGATTAGGGATGGTGAGAGCTAATGAGGGAGTGATTAGGGATGGTGATGGATGGTGAAATATAATGAGGGAGTTATTAGGTATGATGAGGAAGTGATTAAATATGATTAGGGATAGTAAGGGTTAATAAGGGAGTGATGAAGGATGATAAGAGATGAGTAGTGAGTGATTAGGGATGATGAGGGATAGTGAGGGTCAATGAGGGAGTGATTAGAGATGACTAGTGATAGTGATGTTTAATGAAGGAGTGATTAAGGAAAATCTATAATGATGAGAGAGTGATTAGGAGTGATGAGGCATGAGTAGAAAGTGATCAAGGATGAGGAAGGGATGATGAACAAGTGATTAACACAAAGTGGTCATTTGATGTGTTTATGTCATCAATGTGACCTATGCTACCCCAATCACACCACTTTGCATCAATTTCAAAGTGTGTGGTTTTAAAACTTCAATTTTGAAAAACATAAGACTCATAGAAATGTCAATAATAAATTTGAAAGGCACAAAATCATTACAAATGATAATATGTTTACCAAAAATAGACATCAATTACAAAAATTATGTCCTAAAATCCCTAGGTTTAATACTCAAACCCTAAAAATGCCTAAGTACTAACTTGATTAGATTTTGAAAAACTATTTTCCACATTTTAAGGTGTGCAACTATGAAACCAACTCTATCAGATGTTGAGTGACCCTACATGACAATATAAACGTAAACTTATACTTAACATTTAGAATAGTAAATATAATTTTATAACCAAATTTGCCTTAATGTGCAATTCCCACATGATTTTATATGTAAAATAAAAAGAACACAATCATGTTATTAATAACATGATCATGTTATTAATAATGCAATCACATTACCTGTTAACAAACATTCAATCTATTTCTTTAAATGTGCAAAATAATAGTAACATGATCATGTTATTATTTTTTCAATAATGTGATCACATTATCTATTAACATGATTATGTTATACATTAATGTGATCATGTTATGGCTCAATAATTATTGAAACATATTTTAAATAATATTATTACATTAATTAAATAGTGAAATCATGTCATTTATTAATGTGATCACATTACATAAAATTTCCATGGAATTATTCCCAAGCTCTATGCACTTACCTAGAGGTCTAACCCACTTATCATGCTTCAGTTGTGTAGAGGATGTGTGGAGATCTTAGGAGGAAGAAAACTAGTATAAGACCTTTTGCTCTTGGTGGGCTATTATTCTATGATAATAGTTCTAGAGAAGTTTTTAAAAAGTGTTTCAATGATCTATGTTTTATTTTAAAAGTAAACTTCCTTCAAACCCTCAGGGTATAATGGTTGGAAGATCCATAGAACCCTCTTATTGTTATATTTTTTTAATGTTGTGTGAATCATCAAACCTTCTAGTTGTCAAGGTTTTAGGATCCTCCAAACCCTCTAGTTGTGTTTGTTTTGGTTGTGGGAGCCTCAAAACCCTCTTATTGTGCCTTATAAAGGTTGTGGTATCCTCTAAACCCTCTTGGTTATGGGACCATATTTCAAAACCCTCTTTATTACTCCTTTTGATCTGCTAATGGTTGCAGGATCCCTTCAAAACCTGATTTTTTCACCTTATTTAATAATTTAATATATAATTAACTATATCTATAGTACATTAATTATTGATTATATAAATGTAAATAAATATAAATTATCATAAATTGGTAACTAATGAAATAAAATAAAATCTAAAATATTTTTAAATCTTCACAAACTACTTAATGAGTCAAATTCATTTAGAATATGATAATTAAGAGATACATAATATAAAAATCTTTTATAATTCCCATTAATTTAAAATCTTCCTTTTATAAACTAAGTCATGCATGATTTATAAGAATGTATCCAATGAAAAACTTTAATAAAATGAGTTCAAAAGGGTGTTTATACCTCCAAAAAAATTCAAATTATACATGTGTATGTAAATGTAAATTTGAATTATATTTTATGGTCATAAAAGTTTACAAAATATTCCATAATAAAAACAATTTTTGCATACCTCCTTCAAAAATTATGGATATGTATTTTAGTAATTATCATTAGTTAATGATTATTTTTGAAATATATTCAAATAAATCAACCAAAAAAAATCTTCATGATACAATTCACACACACACACACACACACACATCCTTTCAAATATATTACATGTAAAACTCAACTTTATATAATTTATTACATAATTTAAAATAAGAAGATTAAATATAGTAAATAATCAAATCTTCATTACATTCTTCTCAAGAAAATTATACAATTATAAATTCATATAATAAAAAATATTATTAGGAAAAAAGCTACTTTTCATTTCTTCACATGCTTTAATCAATATTATTGTTCATATTGTGACCCATTATTAATGATCCCTAATATTATTGTTAAACCAAAATATTACATAAATATAACCTTAATTAATAAATTTCATGCTTCATAGATTGATTTATGTATTACAATAACGTGATCTAAAGCCTTTTTTTTTAAACCACTTTACCTAAATATAACTTGTGAGCTTTAAAAAGTTGGTTAATATTAACTTATATCCACTAAAAATATAAAATAAATAAATATTATAATATATTATTTTCAATCATAAGATAAAACATTGACACCTCCTTAAAATTTTGAACCATCTATTATCCTTCCCTATAGGGGTAACACACACACACACACACACACACACACACACACACACACACACACACACACACACACACACACACACACACACACACACACACACACACACACACACACACACACATGTATACACACATATATACATACATACATCCTTTCAAATATATTACCTATACAACTCAACTCTATATAATTTATTAAAAAATTTAAAATAAGAAGACTAAATGTAGTAAATTATCAAATCTTCATTACATTCTTATAAAAATCTTTTATAATTCCCATTAATTTTAAATCTTCCTTTTATAAACTAAGTCATGCATGATTTATAAGAATGTATCCAATGAAAAACCTTAATAAAATGAGTTCAAAAGGGTGTTTATACCTCCAAAAAAATTCAAATTTTACATTTGTATGTAAATGTAAATTTGAATTATATTTTATGATCATAAAAGCATACAAAATATTCCATAATAATAAATTTTTTTGCATACCTCCTTCAAAAATTATGGATATGTATTTTAGTAATTGTCATCAGTTAATGATGATTTTTGAAATATATTCAAATAAATAAACCAAAAAAAATATTCATGATACAATTCATGTACATCATTCCCACACACACACACACACACATACATACATCCTTTCAAAGATATTACCTGTACAACTCAGCTCTCTATAATTTATTACATAATTTAAAATAATAAGATTAAATATAGTAAATAATCAAATCTTCATTACATTCTTCTCAAAAAAATGAGACAATTATAAATTCATATAATAAAAAATATTATTAGGAAAAAAAACTACTTTTCATTTCTTCACATGCTTTAATCAATATTATTTTTCATATTGTGACCCATTATTAATGATCCCTAATATTATTGATAAACCAAAATATTACATAAATATAACCTTAATTAATAAATTTCATGCTTCATTGATTGATTTATGTATTACAATAAGGTGATATAAAGACTTTTTTTTGTAACCACTTTACCTAAATACAACTTGTTAGCTTTAAAATGTTGGTTAATATTAACTTATGTCCACTAAAAACATAAAATAAATAAATATTATAATATATTATTTTAAATCACAAGATACAACATTAACACCTCCTTAAAATTTTGAACCATCTATTATCCTTCCCTATAGGGGCATTTTGGTCTCTAGCTTTAGATCACAACCACCAAAGTAATATATTTAAATATCTTGAATTATTTTAACAATCACTCATACTAAAACTCCATAGGACTATTTATATAATCAAACTAGTATCATTTTGTCATCCTATTATTTTGTATTTTTATATCATCTTTTTCTTAACATAGATGATCATTATATGGATACTAGGTGATGTACACCTCCTTTAGAGACTCTTTGGTCCTACTCTAATATGGGATACCAATGCCCCACCACATCTTATGTACCTATATTTACCATTACAAGATACTATTAATATTCATATGTATCCTAAAGAAGTGAATAGGCCTATGGATCTAGTCACTTTCATGTGTTCATGCTTTAAATTGTACAATGGTATCTTTAAAAAAACACCTCCTTTATATAGTTCAAACCCAAATATATAGAGAACATAATACTATTGGGAATTTATAGAATAATTTATTTAGTATATGATTTATGTTTCCTTGAATATATATTTTATGTAAATCTTCCATTTATTATATTATGTGATGTAGGTAATGTTGTCTCAAAATATTTCACCCTAGAAGAGGGCTACTCAGGCCTCCTCTCGATTTGGGCAATGTTGGGACATTTCCAAGCCTGTGGATGTGCCCATAAGTGGAAATGAACCTATAGGCTGAAAGGGATAGCTCCCTATATTATATTTTTGTGCAATAAAACTGTTGAACTAGTTTATATGAATGAAAAGAGTCAAAAGTTTGCATAAATGAAAAGCCTAGTCTAACATGGTGATACACCAAGAATTCATATCCACATGTATGCCCTATACTTGTGCACAAAAAAAAAATAGTCTACAACTACATCTCTATAAGATTAAAACATAAGTATTTTAATTTAGAGACAAAATGAAAGAGATCACACAAGGTAAATAACTAGAAAAGATAACCTGTATAGTCCAAAAATGGGTTACCCATGTGCAAAATCTCATATAGCTAGAATGCACTCTACATGACCTGTTGGATCAATTATTTGATCAAAAACATGAAGGACAAAGAACAAAAATATAAAACATCACTTGTTGTCACTATGTTTCTTTTGCATGCCAAGGCAAATGTCTAGAACTTAGAAAGAAAATAAACTTATGCTTCTTTGCTCAAAGGCAAGAAAATGGTAAAACATTCCAGTAGGGCTTCACTGTAATATCTATGGATGATAAAAAAAGAAACCAAGGGTATTATTTATATAAAAATAGGGAGAGAAGAGAGAGCTCTTGGGAACCAAAATATAATCCTCCAAAATGGTTTGCATTCACCATCTTGGTGAAACTAATTCCAATTGTTCTTTCATTTAGTTGGAGTTTATCCTTCTCTTTGATTCACCCTCTTAAAATGACTAGGATAATTGAAATATCAATAGTGAGATGACCCTCCATAATAAATGGCTTATATCATTACTTTGATCCTTATATTCTTCTTGAGAGCTCTCATGTTTTGTACTATAGACCCATTTAGGTTTTCCACTTGCTTATTTCTACTTGCTTCTTTAGGCTCTTTTATTTCTTATACTTGTAAAAGCCATAAGGAAAGCTCTTTTGAAAAATTTTAATGCATTGTCTCTTCCTTTTCAAGTTTTTTGGTTGATTTTACTCGTAAAATTCATAAGTAAAGCTCTTTGGGAAACTCAATTTACACTATCTTTGCTTAAGACCCTGTCGGGTTCTTTGAATGGCTTTACTTCCTACTTAAAGACTTTAGGCATGAATTTAAAATATTGTGGCATGTCATATTTGAATCCAAATGACTATTTGGTCACCTTGAATTCTACATCCTATGGCACATCATCTTTGAATCCCAACATCTAGTTGGTTGTATTAAACTTGACATCCTATGACACGTCATGGGGATCGATCAAGTTTATGTTTCAGGAAATTTTTTTGAAGTAATTCCTTTAAAAAATTTGTTTGAAGGAATTATTTTGGGGATTTTACCTTAAAAAAATGGTTATTTCCTTTGGGAACTTTTCCTGAAGGACACTTGGGAAAGTGTCTTTCAAAAAAGTTTTGAAGGACACTTGGGAAAGGCACAAGGTCCATTTAAAAAAAATTGAAGGGCATTTTCGAAGGAAATGGCCCTTCAAAACATTTTTGAAGGAAATTTCCAAAGGAAAAGTTCCCTTTAAAAAATTATTAAGGGTCACTTAGGAAGAAAAGTACCCTTCAATTTTTTTTGAATGGTCACTTGAAAAACAAAGTGCCCTTCAAAAAAGTCTGAAAGGACACTTGGTCTAAAAAGTGCCCTTAAATTTTTTTTTCAAAGGGTCACTTAGAAGAAAAGTGCCCTTCAAAAAAGTTTTAAGGGGCACTCAGGAATAAAAGTTCCCATCAAAACTTTTCTGAAGGGTCACTTAGAAAGAAAAGTTCCCTTTAGAAAGCTCTAAAGACTTTCTAAAGGGACACTTGAGAGGGAACATCATCAAGACCATTTTGGGTTTTCTAATTGATTTTATTGTAAAAGTCATAATCAAAGATCCTTGAAAAACCCAAATTCATGCATCATTAAAAACTTGAAAAGAATTGGAAGGAGTAATTTGGGTTTGTAAACCTAGATTACTTCTACTCATGAAATTTTTATAAGTCGAGACATTCAGAGAACCTGACTTGGTCTTGAGGAGTAACTTGGGTTTATGAGAGGCTAAGACTTGACTTATGGAGAACTTGACATACACTATAATGGAGCTAAAACACCTTATCCTCCTTGAATTGCAATTTTGGACCTCTGAAATGACTTGTTCTTGTAACTTTTGTTTGGCTCTCCATGAAAATGATTGAAAAAATTATACTAAGGTGAAATTTGGTTAAAATTTTTGGTGATTTTAAGGGGAGGCATGCATACTATGTGAAATACCAACCACCAAGATCCTTCCATTAGGCATGGAGTCATGCATATGGGCACTTCAAAGAGGACTAAATAAGCTTTAGTTTAAAAAACACACTAGTTGGGTTGATTACACACACAAGGTAGAGATGCACAACAAACAAAGCGAAGGAAAATACACTTGTGCTACAAATCACTTAGGGAAAGAAAACACAACAAAGGAAACACACCAAAATAAATTATATACAAGACATGGATAGTAAGGGTCAAAAGCAAGGCTTTAGATGGATTCCTTTCACTTGAATAGGTAGCTCTTCTCCATCTATTTTGGATAGCTGAAAGGAGTTTCTTTGCTAGCACCTACTGATGATATAAGGGCCACTCCATAAGGTATCAAACTTTGTATATTTTCCTAGTTTTTCTCTCTTCATCTCATTTCAAGACCAAGTTACCTTCTTTGAACACTCTTGCCCTTGCCCTTTTGTTAAAGGATTTCTTCATGAGGACTTCATGGTGTTCCAAAGATTTGTGTACATCATCTCTTCCATCCTGAAACTGCATTAATTCTATCAATCTGACCTCCATGGGAGTGTTTTCAAGTAATTCCTACTATTGTGCAAGTTCAAATGCAATGAGCTCTTGTGATAAGGATAGCTTAGCTTCTCTCCCATAAATAAGTACAAAGGGAGAATTACCAATTGACTTCTTGTGAGTGATTATGTCTACCCATAAGGTTGTCTTTAGCTTGATATACCATGATCTTTTATTGGGTTCCAACATCCTCTTGATGATCTTGATGAGGTTCTTGTTGGTAGACTTATCCAATCTAATACCTGGAGGATAGTAGTTAGATGAGGTACTCAAATGAACTCCACTCTTTTTTCCCAATCAAAAAAATTATCACTTATGAAAATAAGTGCATTATCTAAGTTGATGACATGAGGAGCTCCAAACCTTATGATAATGCTATCATATAACTCTAAGATGGCATTTTTATTTTCTTCCTTTAAAGCAACAACCTCTACCCATCTTGTGACGTAGTCTATAGTAGTTAATATCCATTTGTGTCTAGAACTTGATGGAGGATTGATCATTCCAATGAAGTCAAGGCCCCATTGCATGAAAGGTTGGTCCACTTGGATAGGATTTAATAGAAGGGTAACAAGATTTTGTTTACCAACAAAGAAAATATATTAAATATAAACCTTAGCCCAATGATAATAGTCCTTAAAAAGACTAGGCCAATAGTAACTAGATCTTATTATTTTTTTAGTTGTTATTTTAGGAGAGAAGTGACCACCATCTACATTGTTATGGAACTTTTTTAGCAGCATATCAAATTGGTCATTGTTAATGCATCTTAGCAACACATTGCTCACATCCTTCTTAAATAAAATACCATCTAAAATACAATAAGGAATATCTTTTAGCCTAAAATACCTTCTTTGAGATTTTTTCAAGCCATTGGGATACTCACCATTTTTAAGAAAACCAATGATGTCTTGTGTCTAACTTTGATTCTACATTTGATCAGTTGGTTGGTCTTGAACTTGACTCACCAAGGCTTGATCTTTTGTTTCTTGAAATTTAGATGTTACGTTCTCACATAAACCTCTTCCTCTTACTAGGATAGTTACCTTGATGTCAATGTAATATTCCATCACCTTCATGATCCATCCATATCTCTTCTCATTGATATCCCTACTTAGGAGAAACTCCTGAGTGATAGGAGGGGATACCATGACATGGATCCTATTATTGGAAACTATATGCCTAAACTTTTTCAAACCTCTAATGATGATTAAATATTGCTTCTCAACAAAATAATATCTCACTTCATAGTCTTCTAAGCCTTGGTTGAAGAAAGAAATTGGCTACTCAACCTCCTCATCATTCTTTTGCATAAGCATGGTTGAGATTGTATCCAGGTTACCAAAAGTATAGAGAATTAAATACATATCAAAATTTAAATTTAAGAGAGTGGGAGAAGCTAAAATTGTTTACTTTATTACCTCAAAGATGCCTTTACCTTCCTTTGTCCAAGTAAAAACTTGGTTCTTTTTTATCATGGCTATGATAGGATTTACCACAGTTGCAAAGTTTAGGATAAACCTCCTTATAAATTTTATTTTTCACAACAAAATTTGTATCCCTTTCTTGTTTTGAGGAAAAGACAAGCCTATAATAGATTCAATCCTTTTGGGGTCAATATATAAGCCTTCTTTCAAAACAACATGACCCAAAAGCTTACCTTCATGGACAGTGAAGATGCACTTCTTTGGATTGAGGAATATGCCATTCTCTCTACACTTATAAAACACTTACCTTAGACATCCCATATGATCAAAAAAATCTTTTGAAAAAATGGCTATATCATCAAGGTAAACAAGCAAAAACTTATTGATCAAACCTTTGAAAGCCATGTCCATTTCCCTTTTAAATGTAGCTCTAGCATTGGATAAACCAAATGACATCTTATTATAGGAAAAGGTATCCCACTTGGTGGTGAAGGCTATCTTAAATTGATCTTATTTATTTACCAATATTTGATTATAACTTGAATAACCATCAATAAGTGAGAAATGTTGAGAACCTAAAGTAACTTGTAGAATTTGTTCCATAAAAGAGAGTGGGTAATGATCTTTGAGAGACACTTTGTTTAGATCAAAAAAATACACACAAAGTCTGATTTCTCCATTCTTATTTCAAACTAACATAAGGATGGCTACCTAAGTTAAGTTCTTGGTAGGAAATATAATCCTATACTCAATCAATTTGGTCATCTCTTTCTTCATGAGTTCTTCTATCTTGGGGTTGATAGACCTTTGCTTTTGTATTACTAGTTTAGCTCCATGCTCCAACTCAATGGTGTGATGAGCTAGACTTGGGTCAAATTCCTTAAAGTCATTATATTCCTAGGTAAATATGTCATGAAACTCTTTACATAATGAAATATTGCCTTTCTAGCTAAGAACAAGCCTTACCAATATTCAAAAGTTTGTCCTTGAAAATCAAACACCTCTCATAGTTCTCTTCTTTTATTGACATGCTCATTCTTTGGTTTTTATTTTGATCATCCTTATTAAAATAACTCTCCAATGTAATCAACCCCTTGGGTATTTTATTTATCTTCAACTATATAATCTGCTCTTCATAATGATCATGCAACTTCTTTTAATTTCTTGAAGAGAATCCTACCTCATTTTTCAAGAAGTGTGCAATGTGTTCATCACTTTTAAACACTTTCCATGACACTTAACTATCTAGAATGAAAGGTCTCAAAATGATCTTGATATTATATTGATCTTTCTCTTGTTCAACATCAACAACTAAGTCAAAACATGCTCTTATTGTAGCCAGTCTATCAATGTGCTTGTTCAAGTCTCTTGGTAAGGGCTGGATGTTGAAGGCATCAAAATCCTCAAGTAGATCCCATACCCTATGCTTTTAGGACTTGATCAAGGGGTTATTTGTTGTATCTTGACTTCTCACTTGATGAATGACTAGCTCACTATCTCCATAAACTTTAAAAATATTGATTCCTCTCTTCTTTTCCCATTGGAGACTATGAACTAAGCCTTCATATTCTACCACATTACAAGTGAAACTGAAGTGAAACCTATAAGAAGAGTAGTAATGATTATTTTATGGGGAAACCAACATGACACTAATTCTTACACCTACTTTTCTCCTTAAACCATCAAATAACATTTCCCACACACCATCAAGCTCATGATCTTCATTGGTGAGTGAAGGAATTGAGATGTTTTCCTCATGCATGCAGTAAAATCCTAAATTAGTTTCCTCAATAAAAGTGTAAGGATCAAGGCCATGTGTTTTAGTGTTGTACTTATCTAGATAGAGGTTGGAAATACCTTTAAGAGGAGAAGATGTTTCACTATTTAGGACTACCTCTTCCTCCTTGTTGATTAGATAGTTTTGATTTGTCATTATCTCCACGTATGGATCAATGTGGAACCTAGATAAGGGATAAGTCCTTATGTTTATCTTGGTTTCATACATTATATTAAAATATATAAAGGATAAATCAGAAAAAAGGTATCATGTTATCTTGACCGTAAAGTCCCTAGACAAGCATATAATAAAGTGTGCTAGAAGGTCTACCACCACAATATCTTTCATGATAGGGAATATTGGGCAGCCATGTAAAAACACTTTTATACCTTTGAATAATCCTATCATATTGGTTGGATTTCCATCTAGCTACAACATTCCTTTACTATATGGCTCTTAGTTCAAACCTAGCATATCAACCACTACTTTAGACATAATAGTAGTGTTTTCTCCACTATCCACAATACAATTGTGGACCAACTTATCTCCTACAACGAGTGTGAGGTAGAAGGGTGGAGTATTTTAAACTTTATTGGAAGGCTCCAAAAGATGATTTTGAGAATTTATGAGATCCACACTATGATGCCTTGAAGATTGAGGAGTCACCTGCATGCTTGCTAACTACTCTTGCAAAAACTCCTTTTGACTGGGTATATGTAGAACTTCCCAAAAGGATATGCTTGTCTTAGTTCTCTTTAATGATTCCACAATATTTAGAGATGGATTATTAACTTTATCCTACATTATTTATGGTAATAAAGGATATTTATCCTACTATTTTATAATCTTGTTAACTGCATTCACATTCTAATTCTATTGAGGAACATGTCCTGTAGAAGGTGTAGTACTTTAATTGGAATTTTTTTGCCTTAGATAGGCATCACTTGGAACCATTCATGGCTCTTGGCCTTCTCCTAAGGATCTCTTTTTGTAACATGTATTAGCTATAATTTGGATACCTTGAGTCAACATGAAATCATACTTTTCTTTAAAGTTCAACATCCCCATACTTGGGTTGCTACCTTCTCCATAATTATCCCTTTGGCTGGGACATGCTTCTTCTACTATCATGTAAGGAGTAGCTTCTTCTTGTGTAGTAAAATTATATTTGGTTCCTTCATCATCATGTGCAAACTGACATTGAGGTTTTTTCCATTGGTCCACATGATTTTCTCCTTGCACTAGATTTACATGAATTAGAACAACAACCTCTTCAGGAGGATTAGAATTTTGATTATATACATTGGGATGCTTCATGTAACCTTTATTTTTTCCTCTCCCTTGATAATTTTATTGGGATGGAGCTATATATCCTTATTAAGGATAGTATTGTGTATTGGGTGGAGAACTTACCTAATATTGAGCTTGCTTAAGCTGAGCTCTCAATGATCTAATTTCTTCATCCTTGTCCACAATGTTATCCACCTTATTGGGAAAGACTCTTGGCTTCATATTGGCATTGGGAACCTAAGACATGATTGGAGATTCAATTAAGTTATTTGACAATAAATGCATGGAAACTCTTGGAGGGAGTCTTTCATCCTGAATCAAGCTCTTCTCAGCCTCAATTGCTAGCTCATATGCACCTAGAAGAGTGAATCCTCCCATTGATTACAACATTAGTACCAATCCATTTAAGGTATGTTGCGAACATAAATCTAGGAGGGGATATCATGATTGGTGGTAGTATATACCATGTTCTTTTAAATATCTCATTGAAATCTCCTATCGATTCATTTGGACCTCTTCTTATTACATTTAGATGATGTATTAGGGAAGCATGATCACTCTTATTTTTTAATCTTGTTACCAATAGGTCTCCAAAACCATCCCAATTTGTAATGCATCACCTTTAAATGTTCTATACCAATCAAGTGCTTTGATTTTTAAAGATATAACAAGTAGCCTAATGGCTATGTTGGCCCTAGTAACATTATAGAAATTGCAGAAATTAGACATGTCTCCAATATGTTCAGATGGGGTAATAAGACCCTCTCCATTGAAACTAGGAATATTTTTGGTAGTATTTGGAGGGATGGGGTCATATTCAGGAATCTCTATTGGGTTTTGGGTATTAAAATCATGGAAAGGTTGACATCTATTTATCTCTCCCCTTTCTCTCATTCTCTTCATCTCCTATTATCCTCTAGTTCTTCTTCTTCAACTTTCTCCTCTCCTTGAACTTATTCAACCTCTTCTGCTTCTTCCCCAAAACATCCTTGCCAAGGATTAATAGGGATATTAGTAGTTTAGGGTATTTTTCTTTAGGAAAAGCTTCAACTGAAGGGGCTTGGTTAAAAAATCTTAAGGACCTTGTGAGGACCATGTAGGATAACATATAAAACTTGATCTAGAACTAGGGATTCACACCCTTTTAGAGTCACCAAATGCTAGGTTAGGGGTATTTATACTACTTAGGCCTTTCAAGACCAGCATTCACCTTAACTTAGCAATAATTTGGATCCCATTGGGTGTGCCAGAACTATTGTCTCAAAATCTTGCACCCTAGAAGAGGGCTATTCTAGTCTCCTCTAGATTTAGACAATGTTGGGATATTTCAAGGCATTGGGGTGTGCATATAAGTGGAAATGAACCTCTAGGTTGAAATGGATAGCTCCCTATATTATATTTTTTATAATAAAATTATTGAACTAGTTTGTGTGAATGAAAAGATTTAGAAGTTTACATAAATGAAAAGCCTAGTCTAAGATGTTGATACACCAAGAATTAGTATCCACGTGTATGCCCTATACTTATGGATAATACAATAGAATTTAGTCTATAACTCAAGCTCTAAAATATTCCAACATAATTATTTCAATTTAGAGACAAAATTAATGAGTTCACACAAGGTAAATAACTGGAAAAGACAACCTATATAGTCTAGAAAAAGGGTTACACATGTGAAAAATCTCATATAGCTAGAATGCACTCTACATGACCTGTTGGATTAATTATTTTATCAAAAACATGAAGAACAAATAATGGAAGGATAAAACATCACTTGTTATCACTCTGTGTCTCTTGCATTCCCAAGAAAATGTCTAGAACTTAGAAAGAAAATAGACTTATGCTTCTTTACTCAAAGGTAAGAAAATGGAAAAACATTATAGTATGGCTTCACCATACTATCTATGGATGATAAAACAAGATCCAAAGGGTCCTATTTATATAAAAAGAGGGAGAGAAGAGAGAGCTCTTGGGTGCCAAAATATAAGCCTCCAAAATGGTTTAAAATCACCATCCTAGTGAAACTGATTCCAACTATTCTCTCATTTAGTTGGATTTTGTCCTTCTCTTTGATTCATCCTCTTGAAATGACCAAGATTGCTAAAAAATTAATGGTGAGATGAACCTCCATAATAAATGGCTCAAATCACTACTATGAACCTTAGATTCTTCCTGAGAGCTCCCACATTTTAAACTACAAAACCATTCAAGTTTTCTAAGTGACTTTACTTCTACTTACTTTTTTGAGCTCTTTGATTGCTTCTACTTTTAAATGTTAATAAATAAAGCTCTTTTGAAAACCCACAAAGCATTGTCTCTTCCTTTTTAGGCTTTTTGATTTCTTTTACTTGTAAAATTCATAAGCAAAGCTCTTTGGGAAACTTAATTTGTACTATCTTTTCTTAAGACCCTATCAAACTCTCTAAATGGCTTTAATTCCTACTTGAAGACTTTAGGCATGAATTTGATGTCCTGTATCATGTCATCTTTGAATCCCAATGGCTAGTTGGCCACCCTAAATTTGACATCTTTCAACATGTCATCTTTGAATCCCAATGGCTAGTTGGCTATATTAAACTTAACATCCTGCATCACATCATGGGGATCTATCAGGTTTATGTTTTGGGAAATTTTCCTAAAGTAATTCCTTCAGAAAATTTGTTTGAAGGAATTATTTTGGGGATTTTTCCTGAAAGGCAATGGTTAGTTCCTTTGAGAAATTTTCTTGGAGGACACTTGGGAAAGGCACAAGGTCCCTTTAAAAAAATTTGAAGGGCATTTCCAAAGGAAATGGCCCTTCAAAACTTTTTTGAAAGGAATTTCTAAAGAAAAGTGCCCTTCAAAAAAAAATTAAAGGGCACTTTTATTCCTAAGTGACCCTTCAAACTTTTCCAAAGGTCATCTCCAAATGAAAAATTCCCTTCAGAAATGTCTAAAGGGTCACTTGGGAAGAAAAATGCCCTTCAATTCTTTTTTAAAGGGTCACTTAGACAACAAAGTGCCCTTCTAAAAAGTCTGAAGGGACACTTGGGCTAAAAAGTGCCCTTCAAAACTTTTCCAAAGGGTCACTTGGAATAAAAGTGGCCTTTGAAAAAGTTTGAAGGGGCACTCAGGAAGAAAAATTTCCTTTGAAACTTTTTTGAAGGGTCACTTAGAAAGAAAAGTGCCCTTCAAAAAAGTATAAAGGGACACTTGGGAAAACAAAGTACCTTTTGGAAAGTTTTGAAGGGACACTTGGGGGGAACATCATCAAGACCATTTTGGGTTTTCTGATTAGTTTTACTTATAAAATTCATAAGCAAAGCTCCTTAGAAAACTTGAAGTCATGCATCGTTGAAAACCTGTAAAGCATTAGAAGGAGTAATTTGGGTTCATAAACCCATATTACTTCTACTCATGAAATTTTTACAAGTCGATTCATTCAAAGAACTTGACTTGATCCTGAGGAGTAACTCAAGTTTATGAGAGGCCAAGACTTGACTTGTGGAGAACCTGACATACATTACAATGGAGCCAAAACACCTTAGCCTCCTTGACTTACAATTTTGGACCTCTAAAATGAAATGTTCTTGCAACTGTTATTTGTCTCTCCATGAAAATGGTTGAATAAATTATACTAAGGTAAAATTTGGTCAATAATTAATATGAGTAGGACACTCCCTTATGTAGATCTTCATGATGACATTAAGATGTAAAATAATTTATTTACATAATGAATGTGTGCCCCTATAGATAATCTTATATCCAAGTCTTTCCCATTCCATAAGAGTTATAACTATCAAAATTAAATACTCATGCTATCTATATTCATATTCACCTTTACTAGTCCTTAAAAAAATCCTATTCACCCTTTAAAACAATCCTAGGAATGAACCATACTTCTCTCATATTATATGCATATCTATTTTTACTCTCTAGAAGGTGAATGTATCTTTACTCGATGACTTAACCAAAGCTTGATTATATCATAGTCTAAGTACATTAGAAGAAGAAACTATACAAGGCTAAGGATAATCATATCAAGGTGTGCTTAATCATTCTCATTCGACCATAGTGATTATAATATATTTATCATGATACCATAGTGTATCTTCCACATGTGTATGGTGCCCACTCCCCCCCACTTCCCCTCCACACACACATATTACAATAAAAAAATGTTAATGTAAAATTTTATAATAATAATTAGTATATTCAGATAAGGATTATATAATTTATAATTAGATTTATAAAAATATAATGATGACAATACAATATTTCATAAAGATCATATGATTCTTTTTACAATGATTCATTATAAATTTGGTCAAATTTATCATAAAGCAAAAAATAAAGGTTTGCATAAATAAATAAAAAATATCAAAAATTATAACTCATTATTATCAATTCATCATTGTATATAAGAGAGAACCTCATGTAATATAATTAATGTAAAATAAACTACTTTTTATTATTTATGGTAAAACTTATCCATCAAACTCTAGTTATAAAATAAAAAAGTAATAATTAGAAAATTTTAGTTTTATCATATTTAGTTTAAAAATTAGAGAACAATAAAAATGGTTACAATTTAATTGGTGTAGATAATGGTAAAGTGTGCTTTCATGACATCCACTAAGGTTTAAATACTATGAGATAAAAAATATTGGTGAGACAAACTTTGAGTCCCTAATAAATTTGACAAAATATATATCCCTCAATTCTTTAAAATTTTAATGAAACCAAAAACTAGTAAAGAAAAATCTCAGTAAGCATACTTTATTTAGAATTTTGTAAACATCAATCTTTATTAGTTCTTCTTGAATGAATTATAAGTATTAAACACTATAATTTAAAAAAATATAAATTTTAAATTTGAGTTGACATGAAAAATTAAGAAATAAAATAAATCAAATGGTCATTTAGAATTAACTGACATTATTTTTAGTAGATGTTATTTTTTGTAATTTTTTCATACAAATTCAGTTTTTAATATTTTATGTAACTTTTACATGCAAAATTGGATAGAAATAATAATTTATAATTATCCTATAAACACAAAATTAATATTAATAGGTGACATCAAACTTAAGTTCATATCACATTATAAAGATATATAATTTTTAAAATTTTAAATTTGATGAAAAATAATATAATGAAATTTTTAACTCTTAGATAATCATTTATGATCTTATAAATATATAAAAATCAAATATAATTAGAATTATTTGTGAATTCTCTTCTTCAATATATTCATTTTAATGTAAATTGAGCCCAAATCAAAATTTATGACCTTTGTAATATAGATGTTTACATCAACTATACTAAAATAAAACATTGATTATTTATACTCTAATTATAATAATAATAGTTATGCATTTCTAAAATACATAATGATTACCCTTATTTATTTATTTATATATATATATAGTATACATTTGATTACCCTTATTTATTTATTTATATATATATATAGTATACATTTAATAAATATGGGTAAAATTGCTTACTTTCTATTACACATTTCCACATGATGTTGGATATACTTATACATGATTTAAAATTTTGCACAATGATATGATTTTAATGCATTTTTAAATATTCAAAGCTCTATCACTTGCATTTTTAATGTATTTTAAATATTCAAAGTTTTATCACTTGCATAATTATTCATTATTAATATATGATGTTATTTTATTATTAATTCCACAACTTACATGTTAATACTTCATTTCATCATGTTAAACATGTTTTTTTATATTATTTTTTTAAAAAGATTTTTATTTTATTTTATAGGGATATGTGATTTTTTACATTTCATATATTATATTCATATTTTAATGGGAAAATAATATTTTATATTTATTTTTATTTTTATTTTAATCAATTTCATATTTTAATGTATACAAACTATTCATTATGATGTGGGATTTATGGCTTATGACTTGATGCCTCAAGGATTTTGTAACATAATTATTCATAATAATTAATTTCAAAGGAAAATAATTGAGTCACATATCTAGTTTGGATGTAAAAAAAATGAGAGAAAAAATGGAGCTTTTTTTTTAATTCATAAAATTAAAAAAAAACAAAAAAACTATTTTAAAAATATATTGCAATCCTTGTCATTGTTTCCCATGACATGGTCTTCTCGTAACACTTTGCTTAGGTTTTGATTTATGAATGGATATTAGATTCAGATTTTTATGTTCATATTAGGAAATATTATTTATTGATAATATCTAAACAATTTAAGAGGCTTTTACCCCTCCATTTCCTTGCATTTATTATTAGTTACTTAATTGAGCATTGTTTATTCTATTTTAAGTATTTTATAATGTTTGATGCAAGGGAAGATTATTTATGTGTAATTTATAAATTATATTTAATACATCTTACTATAAGTCACGTTTAATATATTTAAATCTAAAATAATATATCGTATTGTAATATAAGAAATGAAAAAAATCATGGTATTTATTAATAAATGTGTTTTAAAATTTTACAAATAGAAAAAGTTGATAATTAAATGAATAAATAGTTAAGATATTTGTAAACAAATTAAAATTCAATTTCAAGACCAAAATACCTTTAATATTATAATAAATTAAATCACCTCAAAAATAAAATATTCTACTTAGATAAGATAACTGACTTTAAAAAATAATTAAAATTATAAATAGACCCTCTAAAAAAATTTGAACTATGGAAAATATTTTCCCCACTTAAGCTAAATAGATAACTTCCTCATTTCATAGGATTAAATTTTCATACTTCCATAAGGATTTGCATTTTACTCATAGGACTTATTAACATGATCAATGGAGATTGAAATAATATTGTCATTGAGATATATGATTCAATAATTAATACATCGATAAAATTGGAGATGGATTTACCTATGTAAATTTTTCATAGAAGGGAAAGGTGAAATAAATAATAAAACTATACGAAATAATTTAACCGTCATTTCATTAAATCTAAACATATTCCTAACAAAATTAAAACTTGAAACTATTTTTACCAGTTTTATAATATTAAATATCTAAATTATATATTACTACAATCAATTTAAAATTTATTGTATTTTAGTATTAAATATCATTTTTTTAAATATTCAATTTTATTAATTTTTGGTATTACATGCCATATTTTTTTTAATCCATTTTTAAATCTATTATAATTTAGTATCAAATGAATATATTTTTCATGTTTTAATTGACAAAGAACTAATTAATTTTGAATTTTAATTTTTTAAATCATTTAAATATTTTTTTGAATATAAAAAATCATGGAATAATTTAATATTTTATTTAAACTAATATAATCGATATATATTTAGCCACAATAAATTACAAAAAGAAATATCACAATTTTTTTATTAATTATATTATGTAATATTTTTTTACTTTTTAATAGATAATAAAAAATTAAAAATCACAAAATATAAGTGTAATAAGAAAAATATAAACATCCATGCAACATTTATGTGTGGTGAATTTATTTTAAGTGTAAGTTTGTAATATTTATTACAAACAAATCCCTACAGTATAAATTTATATAAAAATTTACACATGAAAATTTATTAAAATAATTTAAAATAGTTTACATAATATATTATAGATATTAAATTTTATATTCTATTAAAATAAATGTCACAAATAAATTGTTTCTAAACAATTAATACAATTTGTTTACTACCTACCTTACATCTATGATATCTTGTACAAATAACAACATCAACCATAATTGATGAATAAAATAATTGTCTTCATATAAATAATTTTTTTGTGATGATATAAATACATTTATAATTAAATATATTGTTCTCATAATATTCATCAACTAATATCATATATAATAGATTGTATAGATCACCACTATGATTCCAAACAAATTATAATGGTTTATAAAATATTGCAGGGTCTTAAAAACCTCTAAAATCATCTTGGTGACCTAATTCAAAGTGTTTTTTAGAATATTTAAATTTAAATTTATCATGTTATAATGTTATTTCTTGAAGAAATAAGATCATTAAATCATGTATGTTTCTAGAATTAGTTGATGTCCATATAGTAATTTTTAGAATACATAAATATTTGTGAAATAAATTTTACAAGTGTGTTCGAATAAAGTAGTACATTGTTTTGAGATCAATCTCCCTTGATATGTCAATTTTATTTGCAATAAATTATTTTTTATGAACTAAATGAACTAAAACATTACTCTAGTCAAATAAAATCAAAGTTGATTAGTGCACTTTATAATATACACACAATAAATTGATTTAAATTCAAAGCCACTGAGATAAATACATCTTAAAAATAATAAATATAGATTTTATAATTTTTAAGATGAGCATTTTGATGGTTTAAGACTATTTTAATTTAATATAATTATGTTTAAAATATATAAACTGTAACTTATTTCAAAATATATAAACTTTAACTTATTAATATTTTTAACTCAAAAAAAATGTGTTACATAAAAAATTACTAGAAATAACTGAGTTTTTTAAATAATTTTATATTAACATTTTTTTCAATAAAGTAAAAAACTAATTATTTATATTAATAATATGTTTTTGAACAAATTAAAACAATTATTAGTTATATTAATACAATGAGATACAAAATCACTTGACTCAATTTTAAAGTTATTTAGAATAAAATAAAATGTATTACATTTTACTTCAAATAAAATAAATATAATAAAAATCACTAATAGTTTGTTTAAATGTCTCTAATATTGACACATTTATGTGTGTAGACCTACATAATCTAACCATTCACAAAAGTGTATGAATATTTTTTTATCAGAATATGGCATGTCATCAAATTTCTAACTTCAAGTCAATTCAAAGTAAAGGTCATTTTGTTTATTTCAATAAAAGTATGTCTTCTCATCTATGAACAATGTATTTTTATGTTTCATATACATGTTTGTATTTATCAATAACCATTTGTATATTTTATATGTATATTAGCATAACATCTCCTTTTTTCAATCTAAAACATATATCACAATGCAATATAACCCAAGTGAAAATAAATTTGATATTTTGGAGCTAATCAAAGTGACAAATGAAATAATTAAGCACATTTGAATTCAGATAAATAAACCATAACCCAATATCAAAATTTCTATTTTAAATCCTTAATAAATTGGGATTAAACATGTGGAAAAAATATCTATAACATTAATATAAAAAATTAGGGTTCCTACATGTTGATCCAAAATAACTAACACTTAGAACTCCAAATAAGAGTCCTTCCACTCCCAACACTAATATTTTTATTTGAGATGGAACCAAATCTAAAATATAAGAGAAATAAATAGTTTTTAATTTTGATATAAGCAAGATTCAATATCTACTTTATAAATATTTTTTACATAACTATCAATCTCATACGATGGATGCATAATTAATTTTGAATTTTAGCCACTTTCAAAGCTATAATTGCATTCTATTTGAAATATTTTATCAATAATATTACATAATTTACAAAAATATTCAATATAGCTTTTATGCATCATAATAAATTAAATTACAACACCATTATATAAAAACTTCAATCAAATATGTGTCAATCACATGATTACATCATATTAAAATTATCTAAATAAATTATATTATTCAAAATATTCGACAAGATTGTATTTTACACATAATCAAGAAAAATAACAAATAACAATTTTTTTAATGATAAATTTTGAATTGGATGATTAATTTTTGTTTAAATTATTATGATGTTAAAAATTAATGTATGAGAATATTAGTGAGATGTGAGTTAGTTAGTAAAGTGACTTGGGATTTTCAAGCACCACCCAAGTTCAAATATTAATATGGTATTGGAGGCCAGATGTGGCCAATTATTGCTATTTTTAGGCTAGTTGTGGTTAATCATTAGTATTATTGGGTTGATTGTGGTTGATCATTGGTATTATTAGCTATTAATGGTATTATTAAGTTGGTTGTGGCCATTCATTAGTATTATCAAGATAGTTTTGGCTATTTTTCATATTCTCAAGTTGGTTGAGGTTGTTAATAGTAAATATGATACTTGCGATAGATAATTACTTTGAGATATGGGACCCTAATTGTGTGCTAGACTGGTTGGAGCTCTAGTAAAAAATTAATATCTATATCTAAAAAAAATTAATCTACAAGATAAAAAATATGAAGATAGGATATGATTCTTTATAAAATTTCTCACGTCCTTTTTGTTTCTGTAGAGTAAAAAATTACTCTACGTTTCATTCTGATTTTCAATTATGCACTACAAAAAAAATTTCCCACATACTTTGGTCCAAAACAGTGAAGTTTTGAAATAGAGCATGGGCTCTATTTTCCTTTTGATTCATTTTTGTCTAAGTGTCATAGTCAAGCGGAAGCTGCCAAGTGTCATATTCTAAGGCACTTTTCATAAATTCAATAAGGCTGTGGAACATGCCACATATCTCATAGCAACTCAATAGAACGTGACAAGTGTTAGCATCCACGTTTCATATCAACACCCACATTTCAAATCTCTTATCAGCAGAAGGTTTTAACAAGCTAAGTATCAGGGTAAAGCGGGAAGCACCAAGTGGAAATCATGAAATGTCTCAATTTGCTTTTCTAAAAGTGACAAAATATGCCATGTATCCTAGCTAAAGAGAGTGGAAGCCACCACGTGTTAAGATCTGAATTATCTTCATTTTACTTCACCGATATAGCAAAGACTGTGGTGGGTCTCAGCTTTTATTTCTGAAACAAGCAAAAGCCACCAAGTGTCACTATATGTGTAAATATAAAATGAGGCCCATTTTTTTCTATAATATAAATAGAGTAAAGTGGAGACCAGCATGTGTCACCTTTATAGGTTCCTCAAAAGGTAGCTTAAAGAAGCAGAGATTGCCATGTGTCCTTATTGAAGAAAGCAAAGATCGCCACCTATCCCTATGCCTTTTTAAAAGTGGCTTAGGTGAGAAATGTTGTGGGTCTTATTTTTGTTAAGTTGTTAAAGTTTCAGAGAAGTGGATTGTGATAGGTGTTAAAGGCAAAACATTCCTGAGCAAAGATATAGCAAGAGTATAGGTAAAGCAGACAACGTTGTGTGTCCTCGATAAGGTTGCAAAATTCACCAAGTGTCATTCTCTAGTGTCTCCTAAGTAATAAGAAGGTTTTCAAGGAATTGGCTATGTCATCTTCCATTGAATAGAAGGAAGCATCTTGGGATCTATTTCAGCCAATGAACTAACGAAAGATAGAGCATTTCAGAATATGAGAAATATCTTCTGTTAGACACTTCTAGTTTGGTTAGATTTCAATTCGGCCATTATATTGAGAACAAGCAAAAAATCTAGAGTGAATCTAAGGCTATAAATAAGGGTGCAGAGATCACCAAAAAAATTCATAATTAGATACCAGAGATAATTTTTTAAGAGAATTATTGTCAAGAGTTTAGACTTTCTAGAGCTATGACTAGGAATATAATTTGCCTTTGTTTTATTTTCTTAAGTTGGAAAGTTTATGTAACTGTGCATGTTTTTATGTCGCTTACGTGACTGGAGAATTAATAATAAGATTGAATCTTATGCCTTTGTTGATACTTTCTGTGTCATTGCAAAAGTAGTCTAGGCTGTGTTGTCAAGACTTTTAGACTTTCTAGAGTTATGATTAGGAATGCCATTTGACTTTTTTCCATTTTCTTGAATTGAAAAGTTTATATAACTATGCGTGTTTCTATGCCTCTTATGTGATTAGAGAATTCAAATAAGAAGATTGAACCCTGTGCCTTTGTTGATATTTTTTGTATCACTACAAAAGTAGTCTATGTTGTGAGCCTCTATTTCTATTATATCCATCTTTTACATTGATCATGTACTTGTTTGCTCTTAAATGTAATTGAATCTTACATATAGTCTCACTGTGCTCAAGATTAAGGTCTAATTACATTTAGGTGCATCACCATAGTTAGATTTTCTTTCTTGCATTTGTGTTTCTGTTAAAATTCCTATCCCTTTTCCCAGTATACATTTGATATAAAGAAGAGACCAGTTTCTTAAAAATTTGGAGGTTATTTCAAGTCGCAAGTCCCACATCTTAAAACTTCCCATTGTTGGTGTTAGAAACAAGCACAATTTTAACCATCAACAATTTTTGGCATGCTCGATGGGACTGATCTTGAAGTTTCTTTCAAGATCGTATGAACTAGAGAGCTACGAGGAGTCATAGCTATGGACCAGTAACTAGATCACAATATGATATAAATCCAAGTATTATTTTGCCACCTTTGGTAACTAGTCCAAGAAGAAGAGTCAGCCAGTTTATACCAATACCAAGAGCAAATATGGGAGCCCCTATACCCCCAAGAAATTATGCAAGTTGGAACACTGGTAGTCCATTGATTCTCCCAATACCTCTAGCCACTTGGGACCCTATCCCAGTGAATGCCCTAAAAGCTCTACCCAAATTCAATGGGAAAGACTTTAAAACATCTATAGGATGTATCAAATGTATGTGTTATACATGTTGTCATGCAGCAAAATGTGGCCATAAGATTATTAGCAGCTTCTTTTAAAGGGAAGGATCTAAAATGGTATCAATATTTGACCCCAAATACCATCTCTACATGGGATCAGCTTAGAGATCTTTTCCTTGAAAGATTCGAAGAGAAGGGTGATAAGTCTTCTTTGTTACAGTAATTGATTACCTTCAAAAGGGCACCACAAGAAGCAATGACTGACTTCAATTCTAGATTTCAAAAGACTTGGGAGAGAATCCCTACTACAACTAGACCATTACCAAGTATGGCTATAGTTTTTTATCTTAAGGCTTTGAATTCAGATATATCTATTATGATTCAGTCACTCAGAGGACACACTTTGCCAGAGGCTTATGACTATGCAATCAGAGCGAAGAACAATTTAATAGATGTTGGAAAGTTGCCCCCAAGGCCTCCCATGCCCATGTTCCTAGAAATTTCCTTGCCATTACCTCAAGAAGCCCCTAAATCCATAACCCTGACTGTGTCTATGTACACATATCCTCAACCACCTGTTAAATAAATTATCCATGCTCAGTCATCTGAGCTGGATGATATCAAGAATATCTTGAGGACATTTTCTAATGAGCTAATTAATATAAAGAGATAGCAGAATTCTTTCCCTAAAACCCAATACCAGGGATATCAAGGAAATAGATTTTCATCTCAGCCAAACCAATACCAGGGTCCTCCAAGGCAAAATAGCCCTTAGCCAACAAACCAATTAGTTGCAGTCCCTACACCCTCACAAACTATTCCTCCTAATTCAAATAGGGAGATTCCAGGGCAAAATAATTATGTGGATAACACTAATGCCTGGTGTTTTCCTTGTAACAATGTTCATATGCCTAGAGATTGTCCTATGGGTAATCTACAACAAAAGGTGGCAGAGCAAAGAAGAATGGATGGTCAGTTTGTAAGTTCTAGTGACAATCAAGCCTACCAGTCTTCTGGTATGCAAAATTTAGTCTTAATGGCTCAGATGCAAGGGATGTATTTGCAAAAAGAGAAAGAAATATCCAAAAAACATGCTTTGTTCTCATGAGTTGAAGATGAAGAATTAGTTTTCTTGAATGAAGCTTCCACTTCCAAGAAACTAGTGGTGCAATCTGATTATTACACTAGATCAAAGAGAAGGATGATGGAGTAGCCTAAAGTTGTAAATAGTCAAGTCATGGAGAATCCTCCATTTCAAGGACAAAGAAGCAAAGTTGTCAGACAAGAAATGCCTCAGTCAGTGTAGAATCAAGGGATTCCTGCACAAATTCAAGAAAAAACAAGATATCCTTATTTTTAAAGAACTCAGACTCTGGGACCAATAAATGTGGTGGATCAATTGAAGAAGACTCTAGCACAAGTATCAATATGGGATATATTGGATATTCCTAAATAGAAGACACTACTACAAGAAGCTCTACAAGGCCAAGTAGTGTACAAAGGTAATGTTATCAAAGAAGGACCTACTGAAAAAGAAAAGCTCAAAGACATAGTTCATCTACAGATAATAGCCCTAGTGAATAATGTAGTAGACGTAAGTAAATCCAAACCAGATCCCTTCTATTTAACTTTGATAATGGGTAAGAAACTGTTACATAATGTAATTATTGATTCAAGGGCTAGTACTATGGTTATGCCTAAGCAGATAGTTGATGTTTTAAAGATAAAATATGAGCCACTCACTAAAGGAGTCATGCAGCTAGATGGTAAAGTAGTACAAACAATAGGGAGAATTAAACAACTCCCATTAAAATTATATACTTGTCCCAATATAATTGTAAATCAAGATTTAGTGGTCATAGATATACCTCATATTTTTGGCTTATGTTTATCAAGAGACTTTACAACCAAGATAGGAGGATATATGTCCCTTGATTGGTCTCACCTCATCCTAAGAACCAAGTATGGTTCAAAGATGAAGATATTATCTGAGTCATTATATAAGGATCACATCACCAATGAACCAACTACAAAGTTAGAAGCAGCTCATGCTATGATGAATAAAGAAGAAAGGGTTTTTGTTGAGGAGCTAGGTGAATGGACTAGACATAATCAAGAAGAGGAAAATGATCATTTATTAGTTATGATGCAAAGCAACCCATATGGAAATTATGACTCTATTGGCCTGAGCACTTACATTATACTTGATGAAGATCATAAAATTCCAAATGTTTTAAAGGAAGAAAAGTTAAAAGATACCTCTTCTATTAATCCTCGGGTCTCTCAACATGAATTCCAGATTATGAGTGAGAAGTCACAAGCGTATGCTATAATCTCTGATGAAGAAGAAATAATTTTTGATTTTCTTCTTACTTTGCAAGATGATGTGGAGGAGCATGGACATTTCCTAGATCATGATTTGAATGATTTGTTTGAAATCATTGGGTCAAGTTATACTATTTTTTAGGGAAGCTATGAGTTGGTTGTAGATGAACAAAATAGCATTGAGACTCAACTATAGGTACAAAATAATTGCAAACTTTCAAAATTATCCTTTCAAGAGGTTGGTAATTTTGAAGTCATTAAAGAGGATGATCATGCAATGGAACCTGAGTTTGAGGTAGAAGGAGTTAAGTCAATAAATGATATATGTCAAAGGGCTTCTTTTGATGAGAAAATAGTCATTAATTTCTTGATAAGACATACCAATATCAAGAGCTAGCATTCGATGAGCTTCCAAGATCAAGAAGAGTATATATATGTTGGAAGTAGGTTTGACTCAGACTCACCCAAATGTAGGCCAAACACCATGGCATATAAAGAAAGCAAGTCATTAGAGCTATATCCAACTCAAACACTTGTCTAGCAATATAAGCTGGCTTGTCATGAAGGAGACTTTAGAAATTATTCTTTTAACCCAAGAGGGAGATAAAGATACTTGGTTAATGTAGTTAGATAGTTTGCCCTTTCCATATTGCTTTGTTTTCCCATTTTTGTTTTCCCACTTTTCTTTTAAATAAGTGTTCTTTGAACATGTAGACGGCAGCTCAAAATTTTTCAAAATTTTCAAAATTATCCAATACGTTGAATGTCTCCCAAATCTTTAGAAATCCCTAAGCTACCTTGCACTTCCACTTGCATAACATGTCTATCTCATTGTTCCATAAATATTGAGTATGATTTGCTAATGGTTATCTAAGTTTAATGCCATTTTAAGACTTGATAGGTCAATAAATACCTCTTAGCAAGAGTTAAAGCCTACAAATTCTCAAACATTCTTACATCTATGAGAAAATATCCTGCTACTTGCATTTTTTAGTGCTTAGTAAACTTGCTTCAGTGAAAGTATTTCTATTTTGTAAAATTTCATACCAATTATCACATAAAAGATACAGAAGATGGAGGGAGCACAGGCCTCACAACAAAGAGCTGGGATGTATGAATCCCTTACAAGTTTCTTGCGAGCAAGTCATATGCTTCAGCTCCCATGCAACCATTAAAGACCTATCCACAGACCAGAATCCCTAAGGTTGGTCAAGCAAGTGACCCAGTAAAAATAAAAGATTATGCAAATGGAGTCATGGACCTAATTCTTCAGAGATCTAGTAGCAAAACTCTTAGAGAAGGGGAACATCTAAGGTGTCTACAGAGGGCCAGAGTAGGGAAATATGAAACATTTGCCATGAGGATATGGACTTCATAACTGGCACAATTTATTGTCCCAACTGTACATCCATGTCCTGACTTGATCGAATTATGCACAGATTTGTTCCATGCACCCTCATGCACCATCCAACAAGGTCCATTTACAGTACAAATCACATCATAGGCTATCACATATATGTTAGCCCTATATCATGATATTAAAGCTACATTTCCCACTATTTATAGAATGCAAAGAATGTGGGCAAACATCAATACTCAGTTGAGGTTCTTGAGATCCAAATTACAAATGGGCGATGATGACACTATGGTGCCTACACTCCTTGCAGCAAGAGCCCAATTCACACAAACTAGCCAAGACGCACTGTCTATGATGGCTTTCATCTTTGGCATGAAAGATGATATGGTAGTTTATGTAGAACAAATGGCTATCCTCTTTAGGCTAAATATTGTTGACAAAACTCAAGAGTATAGGCTTGACTTTTCTGAACAAATTGCTTTCTCAATGGTGGAACAGCTGGCCCAGTTTAAATCAAAATGAGTTTTTAGGTACTCTTCTTATTTGTTTCATCTCATGCTATTTTATAAATCTGACCTCTTTGCCCAACATATGTATCTTGATATGTATGACCCAAGTTTTGATCTCTAAAGGGCCATTCCTATGTCTGCATGGACACATATTTTGTCAAAGACTAGTGACCCATATGAATTTTGGGAATTATATGTTACCCTGACTTTTTGTCACCTTAGCCCTAAACTAGTTATGAATAGATTATTCCCAAGTGTTTCAAACCTTCTTACCAATTTCCCAATTCCTTATGATTTCTATTATGGATCCCACCATACAATTATAAGAGTCCATGGTTTTTGTGGGGAAGCAATATTGCTACCTAAGATTTTGACTCTTAGGTTAGCATTCTTAGAGGTCACTAGGTAGGTATCTATAGTCGATAATGAATATGGCTCTAGGAAGAGGAAAAGAAAAATGTATGACCTCCCATGGATGACAACCAGCATGGTTTTAGAAACCAAAGACACTGAAGTTGTGTTGCTCAAAAAGCTATCCTTTTTGGGTTTCCTTCTAATAGAAGACAAATGGGTTTATGACCCAAATGGTTTCATAGCTTCCTAGATAAGGACTAATAGGGTTGCAACTAGAATTGCACATGAAGGCTGCCCTTTTTGGGAAACCAAGAAAAATCCTAGAGAAGAAGCTCCTGGATTTTATGTTGAGTTAACAGACTTGCCCCTTCTACAAAATAGACCCTGGGAAACATTCTATGTTAAGTAGAGGGATTATAATCCTAAAGTTAGAATGAATTTTGGCTTAAGAAGGACATTAAAGAATAAATATTAGGATGCTAAGAAAATAGAAGCCTATTAGAAATATAGGCAGGAAATTTGTCAAACAACCCATTCTTTTGGGAATGTAGACATAGATGAGAGATGGGAAGAACTATGGGATGAGTTACATCTCTCCTCTATATCTAGCCCAGAGACAAGTAATTTGTTGACACTAGGTATAGAGCAAGAAGCTAGGGTCAGGTCAAGCCAAGAGTCATAAGCCTCAGAACAAATTGTAGCTGTAGTAACTATATCAATTTGGCCTCAATCTCTCAATGTTATGGAAAAGCAAAAGAGTGTGGTGTCTTCACCACCAAAAGCTTCCCCATCAACAGTAGTTATTGAAGTTCCTAGTTCTCCAAAAGCATCACTAACGTTAGTAGTAGATGTGGAAGGAAAAAGAACACAGCCAGAAGAAGAGACACCCAAGAAGCAAAAGAGGGTGCAATTTCAATTTGATTCAAAAGAGGATACAGATACCCCATAATGCCAATTATAGAGTACTTTAATTTCTCCTCATCTAAGTACTATTCCTCCTTCTCCTTCTCAGTCTATTTCTTCTCCTATTTGCATGATGATTTCATCTAGCCAGATGACATCCCCTGCCACTTCTATCATTCCCATTTCTCACTTCGCCCAATCTATGCCACCTCAGGCTTTAACATTACCTCATTTTCCCCCCTCTATTCCCAAAAATCTTCCCCCTCAAATTGACCATAGCCAACAATTGGCTATTTAATATGGTTTACCACAGGGACATCCTTTTGTGGGTGGGCACATTGCCTCTCCTTCTACCTTCCAGACACAAGTGGATGCTGCTAGGAAGGCAAGGGAAGCCCAAAGAGAGAAAAAGAAGATCAAGGAAAATAAATCCTTAGTTACTCCCCATTTGCAATTATAATTTGATCCCATTCAGTAGCAACTGATGGTGACTCATTTATCACCAAATGTAATCAAGCCAACTGAGCAAATGTAGCTGGAGGACTACACGATGAATGCAGTGGCCATCAATATGTCCCTCTTCAGGCCATGAGACAAAATTGAGCTGCTAATCGAATCCACTTCTATAGTTACTGAAGACTACTTGAAGACATCAAGGAGGATATAAAAGATGGAGGTGGATTTAGCCAAGGAGAAGGTAAATTATAACAGTTTGACCATAGAGATCAATAGAAAAGACAATGAAATAGAGAATCTGAATAAATAGTTGCAAGATATTGTTTCTCTTCAAACTCATCAGGCAGTCTAGGCCCAAAATGATTCTTTAAAAGTAGGGCTAACACAGGTAAAAGATGCAGTAATGACCCTAAGGTAGGAAAAAGTAGCATTATAAGAAAAATGTGAGGAACACCTACTACAAGTTAACTAATTGCAACAAAAGCTACTAAGTGAATAGAATAATACTATGGCTATACAAGCCCAATTTCAAGCTAAGCAATAGAGGGTAACATAATTGACACTGGAGCTGGCTAATAGGCTAAGGAATGTCAGACTGTTAAGTCTGGTGAAGGAGCTATATGAATCCATGTGGAAGAGAATCTCTTCGGAGTTTATTTAGCTTAGGCCTTCTCTCACTTTCCTACTAAATTCATATAAATTGTGCAAAAAGGTGGAGAGTTTAGTTATAAACACTCTGGCTACAATTTTTGGGAGAGTAATGGACTCTGAAACATTGTTGTAAAAGTTTTATGATGTAATGGATGCAATTTTTTTAGCAACAGGAATCAATGATAGAATGATCACTGCTAAGTGAGTAAATGAGGTTCTCAGTTGCAATTTTGTGGCCATCAGTTGCAGAGAGCTTCTAGATGTCATGAAAGAAGGAATTAGTGAAATGAAATAGCATATTGAAGATCTAGTGCAATTAGGTCTTCCTTCTCTATTTCTTGATGGCAACACCATGCTGATGGTAGATGAAATTGAACCTTTGCTGTTGGCTAAACAGAATGATCAAACAATTTTCCAAGATCTAAGGGATGATTCATCAGTCCTTGAAGTAGAATTTGTCTTGGTTCTTGTTTCCCAGCTCGAATTCAAATTAAAGGCTATGGTTCAAATTTTTAATAATTTTTCACACAAGGATATTATTAACCTTGATTTAGCCTTCAATGAATTACAAAATAAGTAGGGGTTATCTAACAATGAGTGGTCCACTTACCAAACAACATTACTGAAGCTGTAATTTTGAAATTTTGATCTAGCGAGAGTTGTGGTTTCTTTTTTTGAGCAGGCTCAAAAGTCCTTAGGGTCACCAATAACTATGGAGTAAAAAATTATTCTATGTTTCATTCTAATTTTTAGTTACGCATTGCAAAATTTTGTTCCTGCATACTTTGGTCTGAAATGGTGAAGTTTTGAAATAGAGCACGGGCTCTATTTTCCTTTTGATTCATTTTTGTCTAAGTGTCGAAGTCAAGTGGAAACTGCCAAGTGTCATATTCTGAGGCACTTTTCATAAATTCAATAAGGATATGGAACATGCCACATATCTCATAACAACTCAGTGAAACATGACAAGTGTCAGCATTTGCATTTCATATCAGCACCCATTTTTCAAATCTCTTTTCAACAGAAGGTTTCAACAAGCTAAGTATCAAGGTAAAGTGGAAAGTGCCAAGTGGAAATCATAGAAGGTCTCAATTTGCTTTTCTAAAAGTGATAGAAGATGCCATGTATCCCAGTTGAAGAGCATGGAAGACACCACATGTTGAGATCCGAATTATCTTCATTTTACTTCACCAATATAGCAAAGACTGTGGTGGGTCTCAGGTTTTGTTTCTGAAACAAGCAAAACCCACCAAGTGTCATTGTTTGTGTAAATATAAAATGAGGCCCATTTGTTTCTATAATATAAATAGAGTAAAGCAGAGACCAGCACATGTCACCTTCCACAAGTTCCTCAAAAGGTAGCTCAAAGAAGTGGAGATTGCCATGTGTCTTTTTTGAAGCAAGCAGAGATCACCACCTGTCCCTATGCCTTTTCAAAAGTGGCTTAGGTGAAAAATGTTGTGGGTCTTATTTTTTTTAAGTTTTTAAAGTTTTAGAGAAGCAAATTATGATAGGTGTCAAAGGTGGAAGATTCTTGAGCAAAGATATAACAAGAGTATAGGTAAAGTAGAGAGCACCGTGTGTCCTCAGTAAGGTTGTGAAAGTCACCAAGTGTCATTCTCTAGTGTCTCCTAAGCAATAAGAAGGTTTTCAAGGAATTGGCTAAGTGTCCTCTTCTGTTGAATAGAAGGAAGCATCCTGGGATCTATTTTAGCCATGAACTACCGAAAGATAGAGCATTTTAGAATCAGAGAAATATCTTCTGTTAGACACTTCCAATTTGATTAGATTTTAGTTGGGCAGTTAGATTAAGAACAAGTAGACAATCTGAAGTGAATCCAAGGCTATAAATAAGGGTGCAAATATCACCAAAAAAAGTCATAATCAGATACTAGAGAGAATTTTTTGAGAGAATTATTGTCAAGAGTTTAGACTTTCTAGAGCTATGACTAGGAATATCATTTTCCTTTTTTCTATTTTTTTAAGTTGGAAATTTTATGTAACTGTGCATGTTTTTGTGCCTCTTATGTGACTGGAGAATTAATAAGAAGATTGAATCATGTGCCTTTGTTGATACTTTATGTGTCATTGCAAAAGTAGTCTAGGATGTGTTGTCAAGAGTTTTAGACTTTCTAGAGCTGTGATTAGGAATGTCATTTGCCTTTGTTCCATTTTCTTGAGTTGAAAAGTTTATATAACTATGCATGTTTCTATGCATCTTATGTGACTGGAGAATTTAAATAATAATATTGAACCATGTGCCTTTGTTGATATTTTTTGTATCACTGTGAAAGCAGTCTATGCTATGAGCCTCTGTTTCTATTATTTCCATATTTTACATTGATCATGCACTTGTTTGCTCTTAAATGTAATTGAATCTTACATATAGTCTCACTATGCTCAAGATTAAGGTTGAATTACATTCAGGTGCATCGCCATAGTTAGATTTTCTTTCTTGCATTTGTGTTTCTATTAAAATTCTTATCCCTTTTCCCAGTATACACTTGATATTAAAAGAGACCAGCTTTTTAAAAAAAAGGAGGTTGTTTCAATTCTCAAGTCCCACATCTTGAAACTTCCCATTGTTGGTGTTATAAACAAGCACAATTTTAACCATCAATAGTTTCTATCTAATTTTTACTTTTTCCTAAGTGTAAACTAGTATGAAGGGTGTGGAAGAATACTTGTTAAAGTTCATGTGTTAGATTGAAGTGATTGTGGTGAGATCCTTTTTAGATTGGGAGGATGACATAAAAATAATAAATCACTAAAATAAACTTTTTTGTTAGATAAGTAGATGGTTGGATTGCCTAGCGTGAGCTAGATCCTAGAAGCGAAAGCTTTTTAGAAGGATGTCAATCCACCTTCTTCAAACACTTAAGTTGGTAAATTAAAATGGAAATATTTTCATAAAATGAAATCAAAATTAAACTAATAACAAAAAATAACAGTAAATTAATTAAGAAAACTAAATTTTTTTCTTAGATGACTAAAATAAAGTAACTAGTTTAAATAGTGCTAATGCTGAAAATTGGCTAAAATAAAGTTATGGTTTTTTAGTTTGGATTGATTTGATAAAATTAAAAAGAATTATTTTTTTGGGGTTGGGAAATGGCTGGAATGGTGAATATAAATATTTTCAAGAAAAAAAGAGGGATAAATGGTGAAAAATAGGGCCAACAAGGCAAAGGGGCAACTAGTCACAATGAGGCCAAGAAGGCAAATGGGTAAAGGGTGATCAAGATGGAAAAGGGATATGTATAAGAGATTAAAATGATAAGAGGGTGATTAATGAATTAATTTAAATAAGAGGGTTAAATTAAAAGGAATGAAAAAATTAAGATAGCTAAACAATAAGGTTACCTCAATGCTTAAAGATATTTGTTGATGAAGATTAATTTGTTAATAGTTGATGAAGACTTAAAGCAATTTTGGCAGAGTTTTATTGCTTGAGATCCTTATATTCAAGATGATGACCTCCTTTATGATACCTCCAAACCTACAACACAAATTTTAATAAAAAAATACTAACTTCCAACTTAACCTTGGGTGAAGGAGAGGGGGGGTATTTATAACATTTTTGTGAAGAATCATGCCAAAAGAGAGAATAGTGAAAGTGTGGCACCATTTTCCATATGGTGCATGATTTATTGAAGGTTATGTGGGTGAGGATTCACATGTGGGTTTGTGAGTCTCCTAATTTTAACATGAATCCAAGTTGAATGGAAATCATGCACATGGGTTTGAATGAGACCAAAGATGTTTTACCACCCTTATTTGTCTTCATTCAAGCACTTAAAGAGGTGGCACACCAAATGTGGCACCATTTTCATGTGTTGCATGGATAATACAAGGTTATGTTGGTGGGGTTTCCAATATGGGTTGGAAAGTCTCCCATTTGGGTTGGTGAGCCTCCATTTGGGTTTAAAAGTCCAAAAATGAGTGTCCTTTGTGTTTGAGGAGATAGGCATCTCATTTTAAGGTCCAATTTCATGTGTGAAGGAAAAATATATGTTTATTAATAGTACCTAATGGATAAATTTGTCATATTTCAAGGGGGTCCATTGTGATGCTTAAATGAGGTCATTAAGCACTTTGATAAAAGGGTCCTAAGTGGGGTATGATGTCCCACATCAAGCCATGTCACTTGCCATGTCACATGTTATATCACATGCCATGTCACCTACCATGTCACTTGACATGTCACTTTTTCATGTTACTCACCATGTCACTCACCATGTCATTTCCATGTCACATGCCATGTCATCATGAATAGTGATAGTGGGTCCCACAGTGAATAGTGATGGTGAATAGTACTTTTGAATAGTAATTTCAAATGGTGATTTTGAATAATATTGTGTGACTATAATAATAGTGATTTAGTCAGGTTAAGAGGGGTTTGTTAAGGCCTAAAATGGTTCAGGGGGTCTTTAGGGGGTCTTGAGGTATTTAGTCATCAAAAACTGTGTGTAGTTTTCTAGTGTCTACATTTTACCCCTTTTTGTTATGCAGCTTTGAATTAAAAAGCTATAAAATAAAAATAAATCACTTGATCAAAGGTTAGGGTGATATGAGTATGGGAAGATTTGTTCCCCCTCAAAATAAAATTTGATGAGGAAAGGCTAAATCAGGTGTATGTTTGATAAGCAGTTGATGGGGAGGCACTAGGTAGTGCCACAAGGTAGTTGGGTATGTGAAATGCCAATGGGTTCACAAAATATAACTAAGCATAATAGTCAATATTATGCAAAGACTAAATATTCCAATTTTTATGGCAAAAAATTTAGGTTCTAAGATAAATGACAAGGTAATCAATCCCTAGCATTAGTCATAGCTGATCAGGTTAGTCTTATAAAGGATATTAGATAGGTTTGATGTTGACTCAGGTACATGGGGTAGGAAGTGCTCTCGAGAAAATACAAATGGTTTAGTTTTTCATGAGATGGTGAAAACATTTAAAAGTTTAACATGGCAAGGTTGGTCATTTTGGTCAAAATTTATTACAAAACACACCAATGTTCTGGGTCAAAAGTAACCAACATCAAGGTAGACATGGTGATAGCGTGGGTGGATTAGGTATAAGTTGGAAGGGGATGGCTAAGCTAACTCTATATGCATGTGGAAAGTGGATGTTGCTTACATAGTTCCATGGATAGGAATCCAAAAAGAATATGACGTCAAATGTAGTTCTTTTGAGGTGAAAGGTGTTGGTTAACTTGGTTGCCCAAATTTGATATCATGTATTTAGGTCTGGTTGAAGGACATTGGAGAAAGGAAAGTGCCAAAGGGTAGAAAATATGGATATAAGATAGTTTTTTATGGGTTTGGTAGAAATAATGGATGATATTACCTAGGATGTCATTAGATGATTGTGTCAAGTATGCAAAAGGAATCTATAGCTATAGATAATCAGGTTAAAGCATGAAATTTATACCACCTTTTTAAAGAAAAGAAAAGGAGAAATATGCTTTACCAGGCTTTAGAAAGTTTGGAACTACTTAAATTTTGATGGTCATCCAACGGGTTATTTCATCACCATCCAAGTAAGGTGACATTGTGCACACACCACAACAATGTCATTAACAACCTATGAAAGGGTAGTATGTAATGATTCAGGGAAGCAAAGTAGTAGAGTTGGTAAATGAGAAGTGGTAAATAATCAAACCCTTGACCCTTGAGTTAGTGGAGTCCTAAAATAAGTAAACATTGAGTTTTGATATAATTTAGAGAAAGAAGCTAAGGGGTTTTAGAATATTGAGTGAGATGAATAATAATAATAATAATAATAATAATAATAATAATAATAATAATAATAATAATAATAATAATAATAATAATAATAATAATAATTAAATGAGGGAGTAGGTTATGGATTTCATTCATTAAAGTAAGGTCTATTTCAAGGTGTAATAATATGTAGTCTAAGAAGGAAGAATCAAGGGGGATTATTAGAAGGTAGGGTGCATGAGAGGGTGTAACTATCATCCCCACATGGGTATCCCAAAGCTTCCATTTGAATGTGGTTTTAGTTTTTATTCTAACATCTTTAAAGGTCAAAGTAAAAGGGGTTGAAAATAGGTAAGACCATAAGAGGTGGGGAAGGAATTTTTATCCTGATGGCTTAATAGTGCTCAGGCTTGTTGGTGGGTCGTATGAGGTCGTAGTCTTGGCCAATTATGTTATAAAGATGTAGGATTGGTATATATCTCACAATAAATCAAAATTAAGTGGAAGACCTTAGGGGCCATAAAATACTCAAAATGGGCAGAGGGTTTAAAAGGAAAACTTTGATAGGGAGGGTGAAGGGAGTAGTTAGGAGAGGGACAAACAAAGAGAGTCTAAATGCAACATACAAAGGCATTAAAGGAAGAAACAGATGCTCCTAGAGTAATGAACCTAACTATCACTCAAGAATTATGGCAAGGGTGTGGAGGATATTAGGAAGCAAACAAGGAGATGTACATAGAAGTAATACAACTAGTGATTACACTCCAAAGAGTTGGAGGTTAAATTGGAGAACATAAAGGAGATCCAACAAGGTATGAGGTGAAGGTGGACCAGGAGATGGATGAAGAGATAATAATGAGTTAATAGATAAAGATAAAGGTGGAGAAGGATGGAATAATCTAGGCATGGTCATATATGTTAGGAAGAGCAAGGAAGGGCATCAACGGAGATGAAAAAAATGAAATGAAATGGAAAAAAGAGAAAAATAAAAGGTAGAAGATGGGGGGTGAGAGATGCACTAAAGAATGATATATTGGATAATTGAAAAGGATGGGGAGAGAAGTGTAACAATCATGAATGGTAATGGGAGGATGGTAATTATGGGAGGCCATGAAGGGTTTGAAAATAAGTCTAAAAATATACTAAGGAGAAAATAGTTTGGTGATGAAAATGAAAAAAAAAAGCAATAAATGGAAGAAAGATAATAGAAAGAAAAAGGAGTAAAAATGAGGACACAAAAAGGATGATGATGGATAATGAATCAAATTAGATGGTGGTTTTGGAGATGAGAATGGGATGGAAAATGGAAAATGGGTTAAGAACAACAAGGGGAAGCAAAGGATGGGTGGGTAAAAAGGTGAAGAGAGAAGGTAGGCATCAATCAACTTGTTAGAAGAGATTGACAAGCTAAAGAAGTGATAAGAAGATATTGTAAAGCCAAAAATTTGTGAGGTGGTGAATAAATAGGGGGACATAATGAAAGGGAGTGATATGAAACTAAATGATGAAGATTAGGGATGATAAAAACAAAAAGGAAGAATTGAATCAGGGATACAAAGCATGGGTACTCACACAGATGTAAAAGATAAGTGAGTACCGAGATGGAAAGGGGAAAAGGGGAATGCAAAGGGTAAAAGGCAAAAATAGATAAGAATAAAAGGGACATGATGGAAGGATTCTCAAAGGAGAAATTCCCAATTAGAACCTAGTTGTGGAGGAAAAAAATAAGACAAAAAGGATGAAAGGATGGGAAAAAAGAAAACAAGAATGGAAAATGGGTATGGTGGGAAGAGTGGCAAAATGGTAGAGAGTGGTGGTACACATAAAGAAAAAGTGAAACAACAAAATAAATAGAAAGCTTGCAAGATGCACAGTATGATGTGGAATGGGTGAGGAAAAGAGAGTGACAAGGGGGGTACAACAAATAATCAAGGGTGAGGGGAGATGCTGAGGATGGAGAATGAAGTTGAAGGGGATAAAGGGAAAGGTTGGTAATAAGGTGAAAGAGATTCATAAAATTCAAAAGCTAGGTTTGGAAATGACCGATGAAGCATGCATAAGGAAAGATGATAGGGAGGCCAACAAAGCAGATTAGGAGGCAGCTTTATGGGAGGTAAGAGGGTCCAATGAGGAAGGCTATCAACCCATGTGTTAAAAGAGATTGACAAGTTGGAAAAGTGGTTAAAATAGATTAACAAGCTAGAGATAGGTAGATGGTTAGGAGATAGGTAAAGAAGTGGAGGAAAATATGTGAGGTTAAAAGGGAAAGTAAAGTAAATAATGTCATTGAGCTAACCTCAGTAATTGAGTGTTATCTACATAGTCCAGAAAGACCTCAGGCCAATGTAGTTCTCCTAAAAATGGGGGAAAAAATTAAGAGGAAGTATTATATGGTGTTAAAACATAAGGACACCTGAGAAAGAATTCAAATCTTCCTTGATGTAGGATGCCCTAAGTAAGATGGAACTGTTAACGGTAGAAATGAGTGAGAAGAAAAATGGGATGGGAATTAATTGTTAGGTGGTCAAGTTTCCCCTAGAAGTGGAGAAATGCTTACATAGTCCATGCACATCAAGCCAATGTAGTTCAACAAGGTTTGGGTGAGTGGTGTTCAAATTGACTGCCCCAATTTGATGGACCACATGGGTTGGTTTGGGTTGAGGGAGAAGGTTTAGTAAAATAATAGTTTTGGGTTTTGGTGAAGGTGTAGATAAAAGTGAATGGTGTAGATTGGTAAATAGTTACCATAATGATCCCACATTTAGTAGGACGAGAGATACAAATGGGCAAAGTAAAATAAATTAGAAGGGAACACAATGATAAGTACCAAAAATGTTCTTTAATGGAACTAATCCAAACAAGAGGTGCCTTTGTTAAGAGGTTACACCTTCTAAAATTATGTGAGGGTAGGAGTTTGGAGATAATGTTTACCACTCTGAGCCAAGTTTTAGGAGGTGGGGGTTTATCTACATCTATAGAGTCACTTTGGCCAAGGTTCATCACCACTACAAGTTGAGTCTTAAGCTCAGTAGTAAAGTGATGACCTGTAAAGAATTTATTTGATGGTCGAGTATATTCTACAAGTAAAAAAGTGAGTAGTATGGTGAGTGATAGAGGATGGACCTTGCCTGACCCAAGAGCTGCATGGGTAAGCTAGACAAATGGTGGCCATGTCTACATCCTCTATCCCATCTCCATGGAAGTAATGAATTATTGGTTCTGCTAGGTCAAGTTTAACTAATAATAAGAGGTGGGGCCTGGAGAAGGTGATAATTCCCCTATTATGGATGACCTTTCAACTAGCATAAAAGCAAACAATGCCATGTTCGATCAGACACTACCAATGGTTGGTGTTTCATACTCAGAGCATGTGGTAATGGGTTGGTATAAATAATAGGGAAAAAGGGGAAAGAAGGTGATGTATTGCTATGAATTCATGGTAGCCTACCTCTAATGGAAGAGTGTCTATAAAATCAAAGATTTGGGAGCCACCACTAGTAATAGTGGTAGTTTCAAAGGCATGATCATAATAACAACCTATGGTTAGAAGCCAATTTATGTCAACTGAGGTAATGGTGATAATGATGATAATGACCACTAGGCCCACAAGGATCACAAGATAACAAAACAAGAAAATACATTAGATGAAAATCAGATGATAAGGTCAAAAAAAAGATATCTTGATGGTGCATAATGAAAATATCAAGGTGACCAATCAAATCAAGGGCAACTTGTCCACATGAAAAGGTAAGTAGACATGACCATTTAAAGTGGGAGGACTCTTCAAAGAAATAAATGACATCATATGACCTTCCCCATTAGTGGAATGGTGAATCATGTTGGTGAGGAAGAATGTTCAAGTATTATATTTAAAGAATCATGATAAGGATGAATTTCTATCATTGAGTCATTTATTTTTGTAGGTTATAGAGAGTGTAGAGAACTACATAAGGTTTAATATGGTGAATAATGGTAATAATGGTGGAGATAAATAGTAACCTTCATGACCTAAAATAATCAATATGGTGAATGTGTGGATTTATTGGATATTATAACATTTAATGGTGATAATAGAAGTACTGCTAAAAAAACAAGAGGAAAGGTACCCAAGCTTGAACCTAAAATTTTACTTTTGCAACAATGAAGAAGGTGATAATTTCATTGTGTAAGATGTAGGGATAGATAACATGATCATTGGCCTATCTATGGAAGGAACCCTCATTGTTCAATGGGTTATACACTGAGGCAATAATTGGTGGTACTGATGTAAGCAAAAAAACTAGTGCAGAGGGATACAATAGTTGTGATGGGCAAGTAGGGTGAAAGACCTATAGTAGAATATGTTTCTCACCCTATGGGGATGAATGTGGAAGAGGAGATTAGAGTATGCCCTTTAGCAACTGCTGAAATAGGGAATGTTATAGATGTGAGTTCATGGAGCAATCAAGTAAAAGGATGGTTGAACACAAATCTAGAGTCACTATACAATCAGCCTAGTGCTTACGTAGGAAATAATGTATGTAGGGGTTTTAGGTAAAGCATGGATAGTCTAATAATTTTGTATGTGTCATGTGAATCCTCCGCCTAAAATAAAATATTTCATAGTTTACTGTAAATAATACAAAATGTGTTGGCTATTATTGGTCGAATGTTATTATGCTTAAGCTTGTGTGGATACTTATGAATGTTATGGTTATGGTTATGATTGGTATGGCTATGGTTTTTTAATCTTTATTCAAATAAAATAATGATTATTATTGGGGTAATACTAGATGGTAAAAGTCATGATGAAAACATCAACCAAACACATTAAGAGAGGAATAGGGCATGATGCTTTATTTTTTATAAGGACTAAAAATAGACTCAAAGTGGGATCAGCTTAATGAATATAATCCCTTCAAATACTATGCATGAGTGGTCATTAGTTGATAGAAAAAATTCTTTATCATAGGGTGTTAAGTAAGATTTAAATCCCTTAATTTACAGATAGTCTAAAGGGAAGATGGGTGATAGGTGGTGTGAACGGTAATGGATGAAATGTATGATAACCTCATGTGAATTAGTTTTCCCCATATATAGGTGTCCTAAGAATGATAATAGATAATTCCATGACATATGATAGATGTAGACTAATAAATGTAGGAAGTCTACATGGGAAAGCCGATTGTGGCTTCCAACTTATTATGTTTCTTGAGAGCCAATTACGGCTTTAGAATTTGTTGTGATTATGGGTCGTTTGCTTTATTACTATATATGGGAATTCAATCAATGTGAGAAGATTCCATTAAATTTCTCTACTTTTGACAAAGTTAACTCATCCATCCTTCAAGGGATTGGTTTAAGATTATTGGATTTGTTTTAATGTTCTTGATAACTATCCTTCAAGGGAGTAGTCTACCTTACATGTGGTAATTATTATTTTGTTTTTGGGTAGTTGTCCTTTGAGGGAGCAATCTACAATGCTTAAGATATTGACCCAATTAATTGTTGCAAGATTAAATGTGTTTATACATGGACCAATCCAATTAGGTTCATAGGTTTACCTTTATGAGGGCAAAAATTTACACAAGAAGGTCAATGATATGTGAAAGGGTGTGGTTTTGAGAGACAATGACCATGGGATTCCATCTTGTTAGAGATGAAAATCATTCATGAGAACCATGATATGGGTAGAGCCATTGTACCCATATTTAGGATTAAGCCATGAATATGATGGTTAATCAAAATTTTCTATGTTGTAATCCATTGTCCTCAAAAGGGGAAGAGGAAGGTGGGTAAAGGTTAAAATCTCATAATCAAGGGATGAGATTAAGTTAGACAAATAGGTGAGCTTGATCCTTATTTAATAGAAAAATGGATGCAAATACGAAGCATTGAGAGGCTCAAGTTCTAGTTTGTCTTTGAGAGAGGAAAAATGATAAGATATTGATCCATACTTATGAGTGATGATGTAAGGTCCAAGCCAATTGAAATAAAACTTGCTTCATTTACTCTTCTCCATATTGGTCACATGTTGGTTTTATTTTAGGATGAGATCTATGATATTAAATTCCCATTGTTTAAGGTTCTTGTTATAAGCATGTGTGATATGCTCTTAATAGATACAGACGTAGGTGAAGTCTGATAAATGATGCTCATCAAGTAGCTCAAGTTGATTTAAATAATGCTGATGAAAATCTTCCCCAAAAATGAGTTCCTTCAAAGATATGCAAAGAAAGGGGATTTAGACTTCAAGAGGCAAGACTGCCTATGCTCTGAAGACTAGAGAGAAAGGTGTAGCACCTATAGAGGTTCAAATTCTAGTGTGATAGGCCATAAGGTGAATGGGTTGTGCAAGTGCCAATATTGACCTGTATCACTAACAAATTTGGATAATATTTTGGTGAGGATTTTATTAGAGGCTTCCACTTATCCACTTTTTTATGGTCGGTAAGGTGGGGAAAATCTTAAATAGATGCCAAATGCATCACATAAACCTTGGACTTGCTTATTCTTGAAGGATTTTCCATTATCGGTGATGATCTTATGAGGAACACCAAAGCAATAAATGATATGTTGGTTGATAAAGTCAATAATATTTTTTGCTTTGGTAGAGATTAGAGGAATATCTTCCACCCACTTGGTGAAGTATTTGGTGGATGTGATAATGGAGCTATGCTATTGTGAAGAATAGGGGTTAATTTCCCCAATGATATTAAGTCCCCATTAAGAGAAAGGTCAAAATTCCTTAGATACTTGGGTCTATTGGCTGGAACATGACATAAATTAGCATGATATTGACATTTAACACACTATTTTACATAATCACAACAATCTTGGTTAAGGGTGAACCAATAGTAACCAAAGTAAAGGATACGTTTAGTGATCGCTAGGCTGCTAAAGTTTCCCCCACAGATCCCATCATGTGTTTCATTGATGGCATGGGAAGCTTCATGGATACATATGTAACAAAGAAGGAGATCATCAAAACCAATTTTTTAAAGGATTCCCCCTAATATGGTGTAAAGATAGGTACTCTAAATAAAATCTCTTTAGACATTCCTAGAGAGGTTGGGAGGAACAATGCCTAGGTTGAGGTAGTTGAAAGTTTGGTCATACCAAATTTTAGATGGGGATTCCTCTACATTAAAAATGATAGGAAGGTCAGATTGGCCATAAGATGGTGTGGTAAAATGATGAATGGTGACAAATATTTTTGAATTGAAAGGTTGAGAAGGGATCTGAGAAGTAAGGTAGGCTATTGTATCTATAAATTTATTGGTAGATCAAGGAATGGATTAGACTAGGTAGTGTTCAAATGATTTTAAAAGTTTGTTAACTAAAATTTATATTTTTATAAGACATCATTCTTACATTGATAGGATCCATTAACCTAGTTGACCATAAGATATGAATCATCAATGACATGATTTGTCTTTATTCCCAAGCTTTGAGCAGTTTGGAGACCTATCACTAAGGCTTCATACTTGGCCATATTATTGGTGCATTCAAAGTCAAGTTTGAAGGAGAGAGAAAGGGGTTCACCATCGAGAAGAATGAGAATTAATTTATCACCCCCTCTTTGTTGGCATTTTGAGCCATCAAAAAACATGGTCATTTGGTAGCTTAAGTCATCTTCTTGAAAAAGAGTCACAATAGACTCATCTAAAATGCAAGAGTAGATTCTTCATTATTTTCTAAAGGACCTTCAGCTAATTAATCAATAATGACCTGATCTTTAATTGACTTTTGTTGGATTAATTCAAGGTCAAATATAGCTAGGAGTATGAGCCACTTAGCCATATGTTGATTTTGGTATGGTTTAGAGTGCATGTAATTGAGTGGGTTGGTATTAGTGATGACATAGGTTTTATGGCTAAGAAGGTAGTGGTGGAGTTTGGTGGCCACAAAGGTCAATGCTAAGTAGAGTTTCTCAGTTTGTGTATATTGAGTCTCATATTCTACAAGTGTATGACTAATGTGGTATATGACTTACTCTTTATGTTTTTCATCTTGGTGAGCCAACATTGCCCCTAGGGAATGGTCAATGGAAGATATATATAGGTAAAAGAGGTGGTCATCCTTAAGAAGGGTGAGGACAAGTGGTCACAAAAGGTATTTATTGAGTAAATCAAAGGCCTTTTGATAATCACTATTATATTTGAAAGAGACATACTTATTCAGAAGGTGATGGAAAGGTTGGTACCAATATAAAAGTTGGGAAATGAAATGATGAATGGATTGGAGTTTTCTTTGTAGGCTACGGAGCTATTTAAGGTTGGTTGGAGGAGGCATGTCCAAAATTTCTATAAATTTAGTAGAGTCTACTTCAATTATTTGAAAATAGATGATAAAGACAAGAATTTTTCCTAAAAGGACCCCAAAAATACATTTCTTGGGATTAAGGAAAAAATTATAATGGATGAGGAATTCAAATATGATCATAAGAATAGTCAAGTAGTCTTTTCAGAGTTTGGATTTCCCAAGAAGGTCATCCACATAGTCTTCTACAATCTTATAGATGATATCATGGAAAATATAAGTCATGGCACATTGGTAGGTTGCACCAATGTTATTTAACCCAAAAGGCATGACTCTATAGTAGAAAGTTCCCCAAGGGGTCATAAAGGTAGTTTTATGTTGATCTTCAGGAGCAATCAAGATTTGAGTATAACCCAAAAACCCATCCATGAGATATAATATCTCGTAGCCATCTATAAGATCAATAAGTTGGTCAATGTTAGGTAGAAGGAAGTCATCCTTGGGGTAGGTGAGGTTAAGTTCATGAAAGTCCATACAAATGCATAAACCCTTAGTGACTTTGGTGATAGGTATAATGTTTGAGACCCTTTAGGGGAATTAAATGGGTTGAATGAAGTTTACAGATAAGAGACATTGAAGCTCTTCTTTGATGAGAAGGGTTATGTGAGGATGCATGCATCAAAGTTTTTGTTTAATAGGCTTAGCATCACAGTGAGTGACTATGTTATGGGTAGTAATGGTGGGGTCAATCCTAGTCACATCATTGTAAGACCAAGTGAATTTTATGCTATGATCTTGGAGGAAAGAGGATAAATCCTAAAGTTCCTTAGTATTAAATGATTGGCCCAAGTTGACAATATTGAGGTTATTCAGAGTACCCAAGTTGATATCAATGGTAGATTCATTCAACATAGTTGAGGCCTCAAGAAGAAGGGATTTATGAATAGAATAATCCCCTACACTGAGGTAGGTAAGAATGGAATAATCATCTTGATGTTGGATGTTTTTGATGGTGGGAGAATCATTCTCTACCATTTCAAGATGTATGAGTGGAAGGACTTTGCTTTAGCCACTCTTGTGGTAGATGAGGGGGCCCAAACTTACAATATTGATAGAAAAAAGTTAGGAAGGATGATATCAGGGTCTTCAGGTGGAGAAAGTGATTAGTTTGTCAAGGATGGGATATCTTCCCCTATGGTGGCAATGGGTTTAGGTGAATTGGTGGACTCTTGAGGTGGTTCACACCTAAGGCCAAATGACTCATGATGTTGTAAAGTTTTTAGATGGGGTAACTCATGAGGCCCTTATTCATAGTGATCGAGACCAAATCCTTTCCAAGAAAATCAATGAATATACAACTTAGTGAACTATAGTTTGATAAGATAGGAAAAGTTAGAGGTAAATGGTTAGATGGATGATGTAGTGGTAGGGGCTGGAAGTGGTCGATCAAGTCCCCCATAAATTAAATTCATTTGATGGTAGGGAAACCAATGGGGATGATGATTCTAATGTTAGGGTTGTAAGAAGGGTCATGTATAGGATTCCCATATTCTTAGCGGGTAAGGAAGGCATCTAAAGCTAAGAGTCTATATTCCCCAAAAGAAAGATGTTGGAATGTTGTTGTCATGGGGTTTTTTACAAGAATCTGGGAAGAGGGGATAGATGAGCTAGTGGAAGCTTCATCAACATTAGGTGTGGAAATCCTTTGGGTTTTGGTTAGTGAGGTTATATTTTTGGCAAATGGTTGTGTGGTGGATAAAGGAGAAAAAAAGACATCATTGCGATGATATGTCATATTGCAAGATGTAAAAAGACTAGGGTTAGCTTGGATAGTCACAATTTTCCCTTCATGTTCAAACTTGACACATCGATGTAGGGTGGAAGGGACAAAACTCATGGCATGAATCCAAGGGTATCTGAGTAAAATGTTTTATTAAAACTCTCCTTCTACAACATAAAATATTTTAGGAATATTATGAGGCCCTACATAGATGTGGATGACAACTATGCCCAAGGTCGTAGCCAGAGTATCATCAAAAGAATGAAGGACCACTAAGATTTTATACATGATGTTTTTAGGTAACTATAGTTAGTCATAAGCATGGGAGTAGATAATGTTGATGCTAGTTCCCCCATTGATCATCACCCTTTTGATGTGGGTTTGATTAATGTATACTATAATAAAGAGGGGGGATCGAGATCCTCTAAATGAATAAAAGGTTTTTCTAAATTCTTGAAGGTGATAAGGTTGGAAGTCCAAAGAAAAAAGTTTCTAGAGGCTAAGGATGATTGGGTTGGACCTCTATGGATTGTAAAGCCTCTATGAGTACTTGAAAGTGATGGGGAGAGGTAGAGACTAACTCATACAAGCTCATCTTTATTGGAGTTTGGTGAAGTTGTTTGAGGATATTTTTTTGGATGGATATTACATATGGGTTAGGGTATGGAGGTTTAGATGGAGAGGCACATAAGATAGACACCTTGGGTTTATTTGATGATGAAGAAGGTTGGGTATTATTTTCTTGGGAGTTTAGAGAGGGGTAAGTAAAAGGAATGGATGCCTTAGTCTTCCCTTTATCCTTCTATTTGGATTGATATCAGGTAATCATGTGAATATTGTTGATAAGGGGGTTCTTTGGATTATATGGTTGATTCAGTTCCTCCTCTTCACTTTTAGTTGAGATTGAAGATTAGATGAGTTGAATCGATGGTTGGATTGGTAATGGGGATGAAGGAGGTTTTTCTGATAATAGATCATCATCTTCATAAAAGTTGTGAACAAGTGCTTGGAAAGCTCTATAGTTCTCGGTATCATGTCCTAGTTTCCTATGATATGCACATATCAAGTTATCATTAAACCAAGAGGGTTTGGTACATGAAGGGTCAAAGGGTTTGATGGGTGGTAAGCTCAAGGAAAAAGTTTTCAATAACTGATGGAGAATGGTTAATTAATATTTGGATAAAGGTGGTAGATGTTTAGTGGTTTTTTCTTTGGGTGTTGAAGTGGGAGGTTGTGTGGATGTAGGTTTGGTGGTAGGTGTCTTGGATAAAGTGGCATTCTTGGTTTATGGTTTTGTTTTAGGCACGATGGTTGATGGGTTGGTGGTAGAGGAGGGAAAGATAGGTAACTTAGGAATTGTTGGTGTAGTGGTGAAAGGTGATTCAAAAAGTAAGTATGAAGGTGTGACTAATAGAGGTGGTGGTGTTTTGGTAAAAATCATGGACTTTGTGTTTAAGGTAGAGAGATGGGGACCCAAAATGGAGGGCAAGGTTAAGGGAGGTAAAATTCAAGGTTTTGGGCCCTTTGGTGATTTTACCTCTTTGGTTGTTTTAGTTGTTGGTTTGGATGAGATTTGGTCACTTTGGTTGTCTTGGTGGGTTTAGGTGTTTGAGGGTCAATCAATTTGGAGGAGGTTTTGGTTGGTCTACCAAGAAGGGGTTAAAAGTTACAGTTTAGTTCCCTTACCTTTATCTTGACCTTTGATAAAAGGTCTTACAATTAGAGGTTGGGTGGATGGATTCATCTTCTCTTGTGAGATAGCTTCCAAAGAGGGGCTAGATGGTTCTACAATAGGGGAGGTAGGTGTGGTATCCTCCAATGGAGGAGTGGATATGGTTGTTACCTTTGTTTGGGTGTTTAAAGGAATAAAAGGTAGTCTTTTTTCTTCCATTAGGGGAATGATGAAAGAAGTAGTTGAGGTAACATTTCCTTCACCAATGGGTTCATTAGTAACCACATTAATAGTATGTGCCTCATGAGATGATTCAGGTGTATTTTCATGATGAGGGGTAAAAGTAGCATGATTAGGGAAAGTCTTGTAGAATATGTCAAGGTCTTGGGTTGGTGGTGCATTAGGATTATCCAATGTGAGCTCCCCTTTATAAATGAGGGATTATAAAACGTTTTTAAAGGTATTGCACCTATTGATGTCATGTCGTATGACTTGGTGAAAAAGTGTAATAGTCATTCTTATTATACCAACCGGGCATAGGGAAAGAAGAACTAAACTATTGGGGTGGTTTAATTGGTAGAAGTTAGAAGATATTGGATTTTTGTAACTTTTCCAAAAAAGAAGGATAAGGATCCCCAAGTGGAGTTAATGTCTTATGGTTATTCCAAGTTTGGTTCCTTTGGTTTTGTTTTGGATAGTTGAAGGGGTCAGAGGTTTTGTTCCTTGGGTTTTGTTGGTTTGTAGATGGTAGAGGTACAACTTTAAGGATAATAACATTGGTGGTGGCTTTGCTCTTAGAATTGGTATTGGTTGGGTTGTTTAGTTTGGAAGAAGATGTCTCATTGGGTTTTTAAATTAGGTTCTTATTCTTCAATTTTAATCTTCCCTCATCAATGGCTTTGTTCTCTAGTTTGTGAGCCATGGTAAAAGTTTTAATAAATATCCAAAAGCTTTGGACATGTAATGTGGATGAAATGTGTTTTTCACATACCTAGGTAAAGATCTCTATAAGCTCAAGTTGAGGGAATGAAAAGGAAATTTGGTTGATTAGGCTCTTCTAACGAGCCATAAAATCAATAATAGGTACATCTTATAATTTCCAAATGGAGTATAGGTCGGTAATAGAAACTTTCTTGGGTATACTGATCAAAAAGTGATCCAAAAAAGTTTGGGCTAATTAGTTGGAGTGTTTTGGGATGGCACTATACCAAAATAATACCAGTCTAGATAAGGACATAGGAAAGGTATAGAGGAGAACAGCATCATCATGGTAAATCAAGTAACATGAGTATTGAAATTCTCTTAAATGTTGTTGGGGGTCCTCCTTGATTTGAAATTTAGAGAATTTTGGCAATTCCTATTATGGAAGATATGGTTAGAGAGGGATAGATGGATGGATGGGTTCATTGAAAATTTGGTCATAAGAGATAAGGTTATGTGATCCCAAGATGGATGACTCAAGGGTAATCATTTTATCCATTAGCATCTTAACAAAATCTGCTTGGGTTTATTAGGTTGGATAGGTATATGGCATATTTTATTGGGGCTGGGTGACATGGGAATAACTAGTGGATGGTTGGGATGATGTCACATGTGTGTGTGAGGTTATGTAAGATTAGGTGGAAGGTGAAGGTATGTATACTTGTGTTTTAGGACTATATTGATAGGATGTCATGGGTATGTGTTGGAGGGTTGATGTTGGGGGTTTATGTATGGCATCAAAGTCATTAGTGGGTTAGTTGGTTAAAGGTGGGTAGTGACCAAAGTTCTTATAGGGAGAAGTGTTTATAGTATGGAGAGTACCAAGTTATGAAAGGGGGTTGAGGTTGGTATATTGGTTAGGCTGAAGGGAGTGGTAGAAATGGGTGTGGAAGACACTACACTAGTAAAAGGGGTAGAAGTGACAAGGGGTAAAGTTAAACCAACATTAAAGGTATTAGTTAGAATAAAAGGTGTTTGGGTGGTGGTGGTAGATGGACCAATGGTCAAAGATTAATATTGGCTAACAGAGGGTGGGATGATGCAACACAAACCATAAGGTGGTGTGCCATACCATAGGGTGGATATGTGGGAGGAACCAAAGCCATCAATGTATGGTAGGCTAAGGTATTAAGATAGTATTGTAAAACAATTGAATTTTTATCTAGAAAGGTGGAAAAATATGAATCACCTTTAGGTATTGTTTTAGGCACTATAGGTGGGGGATAATGGCGTGGTGATGCATGGGATGATCTATCAACATCCAAGATATAATCCATGGATGAGGATGAAGAAGAAGATGGAGGTGGGTTATTTTGGTTTTTCACTTTTTGTTCGGTTAAGACCATATGATAAATTTAGAAATGGATAATGAACCTCTTACCTCACATAATGAGAAAACAAATAAAAACCCAAAGTAAATAAATCACACACTAAAAGTGCAGTTAATCTTAGAATTTATTTTAAATCACTTTTGGCTTATGCCTTCAAGAATGTGAAAGGGGAAATTGGATTGTAATTTAGGTACTAAAAAATTCATCTACAGATGGTTTCAGGTTGAATTTTGGTGTTCAAATAATCTACACTAGATTGGGTACATGGCCTAGTATTGGGGGCTTGCTCCCCTCACTTCATGATCTCGTAGCTAGTGCGGGTACTTAACCAATATATACCATTTGTCTAGAGTTTATACTCCACCAGAGAATGGAGTGGGTCCTCCCCTTGGTTATGAAATCAAAGTGGGATCATTGGGTAGGGTAAGGTAATCCAAAGTGTGATGAAATCCTAATGGGCCTTGTTTCAATCAAGTTTTGATGTTTAATTTGTACGTGTGGTTTAGTAGTGTAACATATGTGTGATATGATAGATTTATAATGCATGTAATTAATCTAAGTGAGCTAATCATTAAGTATGAAATACCATGAATGAAATCAATTTTTACCCAGAATAAGAGTTTGGTGTCTTTTCATGCAAACAAATAATAACTAAAATGCACTTAAATGCAAGATGTAAAATGCAACCTATCCTTAGGATGAAAACCTTTTTTTTTTCTTTTTATTGAAAAAGAAGAAAGGATTTTTTTCCCTTTCATAATTTAGAAATAATATAAATTCAAGATCATTAAAATTTCACTAAATGCAACTATCTACCTATAAAACTATGAACCCATAAGGGGTCCTACTGGGCATGCCAAAATGTTTCTATCTATTTTTTACTTTTTCCTAAGTGTGAAAAGTAGAAACTAGTTATGAAGGGTGTGGAAGAATACCTATTAAAGTGCACACATTGGATCCAAGTTATTATTTAGATATCCTCTTTGGCTTAGGAGGATGACCTAAAAATAATAAAGCACTAAAATAAACTTGTTTTTTGTACAAGTAGATGAGTCAATTGCCTAGTGTGAGCTAGATCCTAGAAGCAAAAGCTTTCTAGGAGGCTGTCAATCCACCTTCTTCAAACAATTAATTTGGTAAATGAAAATGGAAATATTTTCATAAAATTATAGAAAAATAAAACTAAGAGCAATAAATAACATCAGATTAATTAATATAAATAAATGCTTTTCTTAGATGGGTAAAATAAAGTAACTAGTTTAAATAGTGCTAATGCTGAAAATTGGCTAAAACAAAGTTGTGGTTTTTTGGTTTGGATTGATTTGATAAAAGTAAAAATAATTATTTTTTGGGATTGGTAAATTTTTGGAATGGTGAAGATAAATATTTTCAAGAAAACAAGAGGGATAAATGGTGAAAAAGAGGGCAAAGAAGGCAAAGGGGCAACTAGTCACAATGAGGCGAAGAAGGCAAAGGGATATGTATAGGAGGTTAAAATTACAAGAGGGTGATGAAGGAATTAAGTGAAATAATATTTTCAAATGGAAAGCAATGAATAAATTAATATAATTAAACAACAAGATTACCTCAATGCTTAAATATGTTTGTTGATGAAGATTGGCTTGTTGATAGTTGATGAAGACTTGAAGCAATTTTGGTAGAGTTTTATTTCTTGAGCTCCTTCTCTTCAAGATGATGACCTCCTTGATGATACCTATAAACTTGAAACACAAATTTTAATAAAAAAATACTAATTGGAAGTGTGGGTATTTATAACATTTTTGTGAAGAATCATGCCAAAAAAGATAATAGTGGAAGTGTGGCACCATTTTCCATGTGGTGCATGATTTAGTGAAGGTGAGGTGAGTGACTATTCCCATGTGGTTTGGTGAGTCTCATACTTTGCACATGAATCCAACTTTTAATGGAAATCATGCACATGGTTTTGAATTAGACCAAATACTTTTTACCACCTTTATTTGTCTTCATTCAAGCCCTTAAAGAGGTGGCACACCAAATGTGGCACCATTTTCCATGTGGTGCATGGATGAGTCAAGGTGGGGTTGTTGGTAATTCCAATGTGGGTTTTGAATTCTCCCATTTGGGTTGGTGAGATTCCATTTTGGTTAGTAAGTCTAAAAATAAGTTCCCTTTGTCTTTAAGGAATAATATATGTCAAATAATGGCCGCTTAAGGGTAAATTCACCATATTTCAAGGGGGGGACTTATGATACTTAAATGAGGTCATTAATCACTTTGAGAAAGGGTCCTAAGTGGGGTATGATGTCCCACATCAAGCCATGTCACATGCCATGTCACTTGCCATGTTACTTTCCATGTCACATTCCATGTCACTTGACATGTCACTTTGCCATGCCACTTTCCATGTCATTTTCCATGTCACATGCCATGTCATCATGAATAGTGATAGTGGGTCCCACAGTGAATAGTGATGGTGAATAGTACTTTCAAATAGTTATTTTGAATAATATTGTGTGGCTAGAATAATAATTATTTAGTTAGGTTAAAAGGGGTTCGTTAAGGTTTTAAAAGGTTTTTGGGGTCTTTAGGGGGTCTCAAGGTATTTAGTCATTGAAAAATTCAAGTGTTTAGTTTGCTAGTGTCTACACTTTCCATGACCAATCAAATCTAGTTGTGTAAATAATGTCATCATGAACCTTTTGTATTTTTTTAATTCTTTCCCTTGATAAACCTTCATAAACATAATAAAATTATCACTAATAACACATTTTTTTAATCAACTATAATAGTGTTATCTGTGATATAATAAAATTTAGCATCTGTCCAAAATTTATCTAAATTATTAATAAAAATTTCATCTTCTTTAACATATTTATATACACCCTAAAAAATATAGGTTGCTCATCCACTTTTGCTTGTTCTAAAAAAATTTCTATAATTTTTTCTACATTGTTGTTTATATTAGACAAAGTATAAAATGAAATTTGAAATTATGTGCATCCAAAATTATAAAATGGGTTACCATTCCTCTTACTTGATAATGCTCATTATTTATTTTGAAGGTTTGTATATTTTTGAATCATATTTTTTTACTATTAATCCATATAAATCAAGAACAATCAAGTATTTTTATGGAACTATAAAAAATATTTATATTTATATCATAAATGATTAGAAATATAATATAATAATTATTATATTTTATGTATTTCAGGTATAGTCTATATGAAAAAATGTGTATAAAAGTCACATTAACATTAAAAAAATTAATGAATGTTTGTCGAATGTTAATTATTTTTGAATAACACCTTATTGGGATCCAAAACTTGGAATCAATGTTGGTTGTTCTAGTGTACTTGTGTTTTTCACCACCATTTCTATTGCATCTTGATAATAATACTGATTTATAGTAATCTCTTTGTGAAAAAGAGGCACTTGTTTCTTTTGGGTTTTAATTTGTGCTTATGTCTATTTATTCACTAATATACATCTTTGATTACAATGGATCAATGATTTATAATTAAAAATAATGAAACAAAATTAAATTTATTAATATGAATATGAAAATGTAATACTATTTTATGAAAGACATTTAGATTTTCATTTGGGGACTTATCTTAACTAGTTTCTAGATATTTGTAAGAATGTTTCAACATCATCTCCTATTTTATATTCTCAACAATGCATATTAGTGAAGCTATTTTTAAACTTGTTTTTTTTCTTGAAATGCATTTTTTACATTGTAAATAATAATAATAAGACATGATAATGTATTTCATTTATTAATCGTATTCTCTAAAAATTCATTAGTCTCTCAAATTTGAATGGATGATATGATAAAAAAAATCCCAATATCCATTGGGTACATAATAACAAAGGTACTTATATGTGACCAGTCAATTCTATGGTCACACCTTCCTCAAAAAAAAATAATTCACTATGAATTTCATGTATACCATAAATCACACAGAATTCTTGAAACCCACCTTCATCATCTAGATCAGAGCATCCCTAAAACACACCTTCATCATCTAAAATTTTATAAGAACCTCATAAGATTCTTTCATTCATGTTTTTAATATTTTCCATGTAGATGTGAACAAATACAAAAAAGTAAGTGAGATTCCAATATTGGAATAATAAAGATACAAACTCAAACCTTTTCACTAGAACAAATGCAAGAGATAACATCTATAATATCATTTTATGTGATTTTTATCACAACATTAAAAAAATATGCAATAACAATTTCATGATTAATTGGAGGGAGATGATGTTCTAATCATATTAGTTTTATACTTAGTTGAAACGGAAAATAAAATTCACATGTAAAATAATATCAATATTCAATCCTCACTTGGGTGTTATTTATGATATATATGTGAAATATTATATATACCTTTCTAGAACTATTTTAGCATACTTAAACATTGTTGTTTCTTCATTATTTTTTTTACTTGTACTTTGTAGCATTAGTTTATATTTTAAAGTTCCATTTAAAATATAAAAATTAATAACAAAGTTTACTAAATTAGTTGTCATGAATATGAAATTTGTACACAACATTTGATGTAGTGAACTCTATCAAAACAAGTCATCTAGGCATTCACTACTTGAAATAGTAAATAATTTTTTCACTTGAAAAAATATATTATTTTATTATTTTGAAATAAATAATTAGATTGTATGTCTTGATACAAACTTTCATAATTATTCTTATCCAAACATTTACACTTACAAATTTATCTGTAAGTATGGATATCTCTTTTGGAGATATACCCCTTGTTCTTCTAAAAAAAATTGCAGTTAGATTATTAAGGGAATTTAGATAGAAACGTGGGTCACAACCCATTTTTGAATAAATTCAAGCCCATAATTTATATATAGTAAAAAACACAACATTGATTTTCCCATATATTATCTAGTAGAAGGATAAATGATAGCTTATCACTCTAGTTATGTATTTTGTGCTTATAAAAAAATTAAAAATTTCTTTTTCAAAGACCTAATTCAAAACATGAAAATGATAAATTATAAATATATTTCCTAATTATTAATTATTTATATTAAATTACAAGTATAATTATATACCTTCAAATTTTATGTCTTTTCATTATCAGTACCAGATCATTGTGGTTGTTTATCTAAAATCTAGGTTGACCTTGTTTTTAATATCTCATCAATAAATTTGGTAAGAACCCATACCTTATTTACCATATTTTTTTATTTGAAAATTATTATTATTTTCTATGTTTTATATTCCACTAACAAAATATGAATAAACTTCAATTTTATTTTTTATCATGCATAGATGTAACAATATGGTTTGTAGGATAGTTTTTGGTGTGTTAATAGTATGTTTCCAATTTATAATATAAAAATGAATCTCTAATTAATGAAAGTCTTTCTCAAAATCTATATTTATAATTTAAATAGTGTGTTTTTTATATGGTAAAAATATTACATGTCTTTGAAGAGGCAAAGGGTTACATAACATTGAGTGAAATAATTGGTCAACACTATCTCTTTCAAGAGAACAATATTGATAAATTTAGAAGGCATAAGGTAAGAGTGCTCAATTCCAATTTTAAAATATTTTCCCACTAATTAAAAAAGTTTAATCTCCTAATTTTTTGAAGATAAACTATTTTTAAACTCCTTTTCATCTTATTTTGAAAGTCTTTTTCCATGCTAACTATTTTAGTTCAAAATATTGTGAAACTGAGGTATCTTTTTCTAGATTTACTAGTTTCTTCCTCAAAAATGTAAACATTTTAATGTGAAATTTTATTTAACTAAATTACTTCTTTGTATTCAAATTATGATCAAAAAATGATGTAAAACCATATTGATAAATCTTTTTGAATACTATCATAGTTCCATTGCAACTATTTTGATTAGTTTCCATGCCACATGTATGAAAATCTGAATAAGGGTCTATTTTAAATCCATATGAATAAAATGAATCCATTTAGTATTTGGTATAATTAACCATGCCATGTTACTTATACAATCCACCTCCTATTCCATTTGAATTACTCGACATGAATATTTAGAGTTATGTATATACTCTATCTGAATAGTAATTAAATGTTCAAAAATGAATTTCACACTAAATATAATTTCAAAATATTCATGTGCCACTAATATTGAATGAAACAACCACAAGTAATTATAGTATTTACCTAGAAAAAATTCATAAAAAACAATCTTCATATCCTATCTCAGTCAATTGGGTCATCTATGAATGGGATTATTTATATGAAGTCTATCTAATCAAATCCTTTATTTCCTACATTAACAAAAAAGTATTGAAATTAAAGGAAATTAAATGACACGCATTTTTTACTTGGTCAAATTCAAATTGATCATAGAATGTATATATAGATTTAAAATAATCATCTATGTATCTCATGTTTGAATTTATCTAGTCTTAACAAGACCTATATCCTAAGATGTATGAAATGGAATACATATAATCTTTAATATTTTAAAAATAATTAATCGCCTTATTGACATTTAGATGAGAAAGATTTAAAATTCAAGAGACACACTATTTGGACTTGGTTTGATTCATTGTTATAGGGAGTGGGTGTCTACTTATTCTATGAAATAAAAATATTATTGCAATGTCTATTATTTACAATCAAAGGTGACCTCACACTAATTTATGAGGTGAGGAAAATTTATTATATAATAATATTAAACAATAATTAATCACCCTCTTGACATTAATAAATTGGAGTGGGTAGCTACCCACTCCAAATGAGAACCATTAAAATGATTTCATCTAAATTTGGATGAGTAAGCTTGAAAATGGAAGAGACACACTATTTGGAATTGGTTTGATTCACTTTTATTTTAATTTGGTGGCCACACATTCTATGAAATAAATATTTCATTATAATTCTTCTCATCCACAATTATGATTGGCCTCACACTAATGTATAAGGTGATACAAATGTAGTCTATATATATTAGACAAGAGTCAATCATCTTATTGACATTAAAATTTTTGAGTGGATGGCTACCCATTCCAAATTAGAATTATTAAAAGGACTTTAGGATAATATGAATGAGTAATATTTATAATTTAAATGACACACTATTTGAAATTTGTTCAATTCATTTTTATTTTTGGGTGTCATCCACCCATCATATGATAGAGTAATTTCATTGTAATGTCTCTCAGCTAAAATCATTGATGGAATCACATAATATATGAGGTGATCCAAATCTATTCTATTATATATTAGATAAGAAACAACCACTTTCTTGACATTAAAAAATTGGAGTGGGCATCTACCCACTCAAAATAAGAACCATTGAAATGATATTATGAAAATTTGGATGAGTAATCTTGAAAATTCAGTTGACACATTTTTTGGACTTATTTAAGTGGGTGGTTACCCATTTTATGAAATAACCATTTCATTAGAATGCCTCTCATATACAGTCATGGTTGGCCTCATATCACTTTGTAAAACTAATTATGGTAATGTAATTATCACTTATATTTAATATTCAAATGTTAAATTATATAAATACATCAAACTAATTATATTTGTATTTGTATAAATAGGTTCTACTTCTATTTATCATTTTAAACAATTATAATTTACATCTAATATTATAAGACAACTCAATAATAGGTCTAAATAGCTAATGCATTTTAATAATTCTAAATTTTTACATAATATAATATGTTTATATTTATAATGTATTTTTTATGGAATTTGTTATTCAAGGAATGAAGGATTTTTTTAAGACAAGCAAATTTCCCAGAGGTCCACAACTCAGAGGATCTTAGTTGTTATAAAGGAAAACTAGAATAATTTTGATCTAAAGGGTAAGCACCACATGTTTGTTATTGAATCCAACATATTTATTAACTAGAACATCACTCCATTAGTGAAAAATCATCCTCTAAGAACTAATATAAGTTAGGTTAAATGGAAAAAACCATTGAGGTCATGGCTTAAGCTGAACTTTTATGGTGTTACTAAATTCAATCCTGGGATTTCATAAGGAGGGAGTGAGTAGGGACTCTGAGGGTGATGTTGTGACTACCCATGCTGGACCTATGGGGTTTCAAACTAATCATGTGGTAGAGGACAAATATACCCTTTGGGGAATTAAATTATCACCATACCTAAATATTGTTAAACATTTAGTTAAAGTGGATTATTTGAATATTATAAATTATTTATCTGGTAAATATAAATACAATAAGACCATTCAAATGGAAATTGATGATGAAAAAATCCTCTTAATATAGTTCAAGGAGGTTAGAATTTCCCGTGTTTATAGGGAAGGAAATAAGGGGGTAGAAGGTATGACCAACATAGGATTTGGCATCCCTTTTTATAGCAATTGGCTTAAGGTAGAGAATATACCTACTCAAATTTTACAAATCATTATGCTTAATGTTCCTCATGTCCCAAGACCCTAAGTGGG